>JAJIBD010012927.1:0-21645 GCA_021461705.1 Cryptotis parvus | reverse complement strand
AATGAATCAGGTGGGCCATAGGCAAAGCTCTGCTCTGCTGGCTGTGCCCTCTCTGGAGCCCCCAGGACAAGTTTGATTATTACACTGACATTATGTTCTAACCAACTATCTGATCCTGCATTAGACCACAAGGTCTTTGAGAAGAAAGCCTTACTCATCAACGTATTTTACACATAATAGAAAATAGATATTTATGAGAGCATTTTCACCAAAAAAAAATCTGGTATGGGTAAGATAAGAAAATTTATATAATCTTCTCTCTCTCTCTCTCTCTCTCACACACACACACACACACACACACACACAAAGAAACTGATCAATAAGCACTGTGATGAGAAAAGTTATGGTAACTGAAGAAATTAAAACAAAAGCCACTTAATAGTAGCATATTATATTTAAACTTCTTAGGACTTGTTTAAATTTGAAGAAATCCACACTATTATTAAATTCACACATTATTATTAAAGCAGTAGGATAATAGATATGGATATTTTTCCGTTATTAACTATCACTTACTATTAATAAACATCTAGAAATCACTTTTGAGCTTTGGTAGTTTCAGCTTCTACCAAAAAAGATCAGTTTACTTACTGAAGAGGTCACATTCATATTATAGATGGCTGATGGAGAATGCTTATTTGGTTTAACAAATGGAATACAGTACTTCTTAGCTTTAGTATTCACTCTGTAATAATATGAGTAAAGAATATAAAGTCAGAATAAGCAATAACTCTTTCCAAGCTCAGAAACCAAACAATAGTGACATTCAATTTAATCAGAATATAATGATTACTCTTAAACAGTGTGCATAGATGTGATAGAATAGTCTGTCCTTTACTACTTTATCCCTTCCACCTACACCCCAATTCTTCCATCCAGCAAAATTCCCCACCGGAGCTTTTCTATAGCACCGAATTCCCACAGCTATACCATTAGGGCCTTCATCATACTGACCTTTGTCATATAATGAGCTATAGGTTTGCTCCACTTAAGAAAGCAACTCTGCTTTCCGACGACTCATACAAAATTTTTAAAACTAAATGCAAATACTTTTCAATGCACAGTCAAAGCTTCCTTTTGAGGTAGCAACTGGACAGTAATGAAGGGCATTTCATGCTTGTGTTTGGGGGCCCGCCCGGCATATTCCCAGGAGAGGTACTGCTGGGTCATATGAAAGCTCAGTTTCTAATTTTTTTGTTTGTTTTTTGGGTCACACCCAGCAATGCTCAGGGGTTACTCCTGGCTCTGCACTCAGGAATTACTCCTGGAGGTGCTTGGGGACCATATGGGATGCCGGAGATCAAACCCGGGCCAGCATGGGCTGGCCGCATGCAAGGCAAATGCCCTACCTGCTGGGCTATTGCCCGGCCCCCAGTTTCTAATTTTTTTGAGGGATGACCATATAATTTCCTAAAAGGTTTGACCAGTCAGCATTCCCACCAATAATGGATGAGAGTCCCTTTCCCCCAGAATCCACACCAGCACTGATTGTTCTTACTCTTTTGGATATGTGCCCGTCTCTGTGACGTGAGATGATACCTCATTGTTGTTTTGATTTACATCTATCTGATGATTAGAAACGAGGAGCATTTTTCATGTGTCTTTTTGTCATTTGTATTTCTTCTTTGAGAAGTTTTTGTTCATTTCCTTTCCATATTTTTGATGCAGTTGGATGTTCTATTTTTCTTGTGAAGTTCTTCCAGTGCATTAAATATCTTTGATATTGATCCGCCCCAACGCCCAGCAGCTCCCCTTCTCCCCACCAGGTGCGTTCCCAGCGGGCAGCTCCCGAGGCACCCCTTTCCAACATAAAGGGCTGGAACTTTGAGAAGGGGACCAAGCCACACCCACATTCTTCGGATCTTCCACTGGACTACCTCCACCCCGACCCCCAGACTCCTGAACCACCCACCGACACCCCAAAAATACAAAACCACTTGGCGTGTCCGTGCAAGGTAATATCTATCTACCTGAGATACCACTGAGCATTTGCCCCTACATTCTTTGCTATAAATTCCTAACTGCAAAGTAATTCAGGAACCTAATAACTCTATTGACTAGTCACCCAGAACACACATTTTCAACCAACGATAGTCATTATGGTAAAGCAATGCAGAATTCCTTCAAGCTCTATGATTGAAGTCACTAATACAGATGATTCAAGCAATAATGATGAGCTATATAACCTCTCTGAAAAGGAATTTCAGAAGGAACTGTTAAAGATTCACAAGGAACTCAAAGAAACAATGGAATACAAAGTCAATAAAATACAAGAGGACATGAGAGCAGAATTGAGTAAATTTCAGACCAAAGTACAAGCAGAAATGACAGATATTAAAAATGAGGTAAGTGAACTGAAAAACACAGGGAAGGCCTCCAAAGCAGAGTAACAGCTACTGAAGAAAGAATTAGTGATCTCGAAGACGAGGTTCAGAGGTTCTGAAGACAACACCAGAAGATGGAGAAAAGACTCACAATCAACGAACAGACTACCAGAGAAAATCAGGATGAAGCCAAAAGGAACAGCATATGCATCATTGGGGTCCCAGAAGGGCAAGAAGAAAACCCTGATGAAGAAGAAACTGCCATCATCGCTGAGAAGTTCCTTGAACTGAAGAAAGCATGCTCCCAGATATAGGAGTCCCATAGGATACCAGCTAAAAGAAACCCCAATAAGAATACTCCAAGACAAAAAGGGACTCTCATCCACTGTTGGTGGGAGTGCCGACTGGTCCAGCCATTTTGGAAAACAATATGGGCATTCCTCCGAAAACTAGATATTGAGCTCCCATTTGATCCAGCAATAGCACTCCTGGGAATATACCCGAGAGACCAAAAAACACATAGCAGAAACACTATCTGTACTTCTTTATTCATCTCTGCGCTATTCACTATAGCTAGAATCTGGAAACAACCTAAATGCCTAAGAACAGAGGACTGGCTAAAGAAACTGTGGTTCATCTACACTATGGAATACTATGCAGCTGTCAGAAAAGAGCGAAATTATGAAATTTACCTGCAAATGGATGGACATGAAGACTATCACGCTGAGTGAAATTAGTCAGAATGAAAAGGACAGATATAGAATGACTGCATTCATTAATAGGATATAAATAGATACCAGTGTTTTACTAAATGTGGGAAATGGTAATGGCAGATCAAAACTCACCATTGATTATAAACAAAGAGACATAAGTGATAAATTCTAAATATCTGCAGGGCTAGCCACAATGTGTAAAAGAAGAGGGAGAGAGATGTAGAAACAGAGAGAGACAGAGAGAGAAAGAGAGGAAACTGGGGTACCTGCTATTGAGGCAGCATGGGGGGGGGCGGGGGGGGGTGGGGTACATTGGTGGTGGAAATGGGGCACTGGTGGAGGGATGAGTGCTGGAATACTGTATTACCAAGAACCAATTATGAACATCTTTGTAAGTGTATGTCTCATGGTGGTATAATAAAAAATTAAAAAAAGGAATACTCCAAGACACATCCTCATTAAAATGACAAAAACGATAGACAGAGATAAAATACTGAAAGCAGCAAGATCAAAGAAGGAAATCACATACAAAGGAGCATCCCTGAGATTTACAGCAGACTTCTCAGATGAAACACTCCAAGCCCGAAATCAATGGTGGGATATTGTGAAAAGACTCAATGAACTGCAGGCTTCACCAAGAATTCTTTACTCAGCTAGACTTACTTTCAGATGTGAAGGAAAGATACACAACTTCATGGATAAACAACAACTCAGGAAATTCATAGACTCAAAACCAACTTTAAAAGAAGGATTGAAGGGTCTATTGTAAAATAAAACAACCCAAAACCACAACAAGCTTACACAGAAAGATGGCACAAAATCCAATGACAATAATATCTCTCAACGTCAATGGTCTAAATGCACCAATTAAGAGACATAGGGTGGCAAAATGGATTAAAAAACTGAATCCAACATTCTGCTGCCTACAAGAAACACATGTGAATAATCAGAGCAAACACAGACTCAAAATCAAAGGCTGGAAGACCATTCTCCACGCAAACAACTCCTCCAAAAAAGGCAGGTGTGGCCATACTCGTATCTGACAATATAGATTTCAGGCTGAAAAGGTTAAAAGGGACAATGAAGGCCATTTCTTAATAATTAAGGGGTATGTATACCAGGAAGAAATCACACTACTAAACATATATGCACCAAACAAGGGGCCAGCAAAATACTTAAAACGACTACTAATAGACCTCAAAGAAGACATTAACAGTAGCACAATAATAGTCAGAGACTTCAACACTGCCTTATCGACTATGGATAGATCGACGAGGCTGAAACTCACTAGGGAAATACTGGACCTGAAGGAGGAAATGGAAGAAAGAGAGCTGGTTGATAAATACATGGCTTTTCATCCCAAAAAAGCTGAATGCACTTTTTTTTCCAGTGCACATGGAACACTCTCCAAGATAGATCATATACTGAGCCACAAAGCATACCTCAACAAAATAAAAAAGATAGAAATTGTGTCAACTATCTTTTCAGATCACAATGCACTGAAAATAGTAGTTAACCATACACAGAAGCAGGGAGTCATGGAAACTGAACAGCTCACTGCTGAACAACAAATGGGTCATAGAAGAAATCAAACAGGAAATCCAGAGATTCCTAGAAACAAATGACAATGAAGATACCAACTATCAGAACTTGTGGGACACAGCAAAAGCTGTGTTAAGAGGAAAGTTCATAGCTCTGCAAGCATTCATAAGGAAAGAAGAAAGGGTCCACATAAATAACCTGACCTCACAGCTGAAAATATTAGAAAAAAGACCAACAAAAGAAGCCAAACCCAGGCAGAAGGAAGAAAATAATAAAACTTAGGGAGGAAATCAATGTGCTGGAAACCAAAAAAAAAAACAATCCGAAAGATTAATGAAACCAAGAGCTGGCTCTTTGAAAAAATTAAACAAGATCGACAAGCCACTGGCAAGACTTGTAAGGACAGGGAAAGACAGAACCCAAATAAACAGAATCAGAAATGAAAAGGGTGACATCACAACAGAAAAGACAGAAATCCAAAAGATCATCAGAGGTTATTTTGAGAACCTGTATTCCACAAAACATGAGAACCTAGAAGAAATGGATAAATTCCTGAAGTCCTATAACCTCCCACGATTGAATCAAGAAGACCTCCAATACCTGAATAAGCCTATCGCCATAGAGGAAATTGAAACAGTAATTAAAAAGTCTGCCCAAACAAAAAGCCCAGGTCCAGATGGGTTCACTAGCGAATTCTACCAAACCTTTAAGGAGGACCTATTGCCCGTCCTCTTCAAGCTCTTCGAGTAAATAGAAGAAACAGAAACACTCCCAAACAGCTTCTATGAGGCACACATCACCCTGATACCAAAAACAGGGAGAGATAACACAAAGAAGGAAAATTACAGACCAATCTCCTTGATGAACACAGATGCTAAAATCTTCAACAAAATACTAGCAAACTGAATCCAAAGACTCATCAAAAAGATCATACATCGTGACCAAGTAGGATTCATCCTGGGAATGCAAGGATGGTTCAACATTCACAAATCAATCAACATAATACATCATATCAATAAGAGAAAAAATAAAAACCATATGATCCTATCGATAGATGCAAAAAAAGCATTTGACAAGATCCAGCACTCATTCATGATTAAAACCCTCCAGGCCGGCGAGGCGCCCACGGGCCAGCACAGGGCCTCACGGAAGGCTGGGGAGGCTGGCGCGCGGCTTGCGCCGGGCCTAGCTGACCATGGAACCCCGAGGAGGGCAGATGGGTTTTGGGAGTGGGCCCGTCGCCTCTGAGGGGTCCCGAAGCAGCCGGATGAGACTCGCCCACCACACTAGCCACCATTTTTGCTGTCCGGACGCTGCGAAACGGCCTCAGACCAGATCAACAGAGCAAAGCCAGTTCGAGCCCAGGTAGGCGGCTCCAAGAGGCGGGAATCACCGGGAAGTCATCAGATGGAGGTGTGGTCGCCCCTTCCCCCCTCCATCTTGTCGGGCCTGGTGGCCCTGCCGGCGAAGCTGCCCACGGGCCAGCACAGGGCCTCACGGAAGGCTGGGGAGGCTGGCGCCGGCTTACGCCGGGCCTAGCTGACCATGGAACCCCGAGGAGGGCAGATGGGTTTTGGGAGTGGGCCCGCCGCCTCTGAGGGGTCCCGGAAGCAGCCGGATGAGACTCGCCCACCACACTAGCCACCATTTTTGCTGTCCGGACGCTGCGAAACGGCCTCAGACCAGATCAACAGAGCAAAGCCAGTTCGAGCCCAGGTAGGCGGCTCCAAGAGTAATGTCTTTTAATGCATTGCAGTCAACGAAGAGCAGGAAAGTTTGTTGGGAAGGAGATATAAAGAGGAAAGAAATGACATACAGAACTCCGCCAAGTGGTTCAGGTGCGGGAGCGGGGAGGGAGGTGGGGACATTGGTGATGGGAGATGGGTTTGGGCGGAGGGTGCGTGTTGGAACACTGTAGAACCAAAGCTCTACATAGCATCTTTCAATAAAAAAGGTGGAATCTTCCACAAACATGTGGGAATCAGTGGTTGGGTAGGACAGAGAAGAGAACAGTGTGCTAATATTTGTCAAAAATGATAATACCAGTCTAGAACTGAGCATTGAATATAGGAAAAAAGATATACATGATGATCTCTGAATGTATGTATTGCAATCCACAATGTGTAAGAGAAGAGATAAAGAATTTGCCATAGAGGCGGGCTGGGGGAGGGGGGAGGGAAGTGGGGACATTGGTGTTGGGAAATGGGCACTGGTGGAGGGATGGGTGCTGGAACACTGTATGACGGAAACCCAAACATGAACATCTTTGTAATTGTATATCACATGGCGGTGTAATAAAATATTAAAAAAAAAAGAGAGAGAGAAAAAAAAAAAACCCTCCATAAAATGGGAATTGAAGGAAGCTTCCTCAAGATAGTCAAAGCCATCTACCAAAAGCCCACAGTGAGTATCATTCTCAATGGGGAAAAATTGAAAGCCTTCCCCTTAAGATCAGGAACACGACAAGGTTGCTCTCTCTCACCTCTTTTATTCAATATAGTACTGGAAATATTCGCCATAGCAATCAGAGAAGAAAAGGACATTAAGGGCATCCAGATAGGCAAGGAAGAAATCAAGCTAGGATTATTTGCAGATGACATGATATTATACTTAGAGAACCCTAAACTCTCGACCCAAAAACTCTTAGAATCAATAGATATGTATAGTAGAATGGCAGGGTACAAAATTAATACCCAAAAGTCGGTGGCTTTCCTATACACAAATAATAAAAGAGAAGAAAGGGATATTAAGAAATCGATTCCAGGGGCCGGAGCGATAGCCCAGCGGGTAGGGCGTTTGCCTTGCACGCGGCCGGCCTGTGCCGGCCCGGGTTCGATCCCCGGCGTCCCCATATGGTCCCCGCGCACCGCCAGGAGTGATTCCTGAGTGCAGAGCCAGGAGTAACCCCTGAGCATTGCCGGGTGTGACCAAAAAAAAAAAAAAAAAAAAAAAAAAGAAATCGATTCCATTCACAATTGTACCACAGAAAATCAAATACCCAGGAATCAGCTTAAACAAGTGTGTAAAGGACCTATATAAAGAGAACTACAAGATACTGCTTCAAGAAATGAAATAGTTCACGAGGAAATGGAAACACATTCCCTGCTCATGGATGGGGAGAATTAACATTATCAAGATGGTAATACTCCCTAGAGCTTTGTACAGATTCAATGCGGTTCCTATAAGGATACCCATGACATTCTTTAAAAGAAATTGACCAAACACTCCTGAAATTCGGTATGGAATAATAAACCCCTACGGATAGCTAAAGCAATCCTTGGGAAAAAGAAGATGGGAGGCATCACCTTTCCCAACCTCAAACTGTACTACAAAGCAGCAGTAATAAAAACAGCATGGTACTGGAATAAAAACAGACCTGTGGACCTATGGAAAAGAGTTGAGTATCCTGATACCCACCCTCAAAGACATGACCAGTTAATCTTTGATAAAGGTGCAAAGAGTCCAAACTGGAGTAAGGAAAGCCTCTTCAACAAGTGCTGGGAAAACTGGACAGCTACATGTAATAAAATGAATTTGGACCTGTGTCTAACACCATGCACAAAAATCAGATCAAAATGGATTAAAGATCTCAATATCAGACCTGAATCCATAAAGTACATAGAAGAAAATATAGGAAAACCCCTCCACAACATTGAAGCTAAAGACATCTTCAAAGGTGAAACACCATTAACAAAGCAACTAGAAGAAAAGATAAACGTATGGGACTACATGAAACTAAAGAGCTTCTGCACCTCAAAAGAAATAGTGACTAAGATACAAAGGCAGTCCACAGAATGGGAAAGAATATTCACCTAATACCCATCTGATAAGGGGTTAATATCCAGGTTATATCAGGCACTGGCACAGCTATATAAGAAGAAAACAGCCAACCCCATAAAAAATGGGGAGAAGAGATGAACGGAAACTTTTGGCAAGGAAGAAATTTGAATGGCCAAAAGACATATGAAAAAATGCTCATCATCACTAATCATCAGAGAGATGCAAATCAAAACAACAATGAGATATCACCTCACACCACAGAGACTGGCCCATATTCAAAAGGGTAAAAGCAACAAGTGCTGGTGTGGATGTGGGAAAAAAGGGGAATCTCATACATTGTTGGTGGGAATGTCGATTTGTACAACCTTTCTGGAAAACAATATGGACATTCCTCCAAAGACTAGAAATTGAGCTCCCTTTTGACCCAGCCATACCACTCCTGGGAATATACCCTGAGAAGCCAAAAACACACAACAGAAACACAATCCTCACTTTTATTTTCATAGCAGCACTATTCACAATAGGCAGAACCTGGAAACAACCAGTATGCCCGAGAACTGATGACTGGATAAAGAAACTGTGGTACATCTACACAATGGAATACTATGCAGCTGTCAGGAAAAATGAAATTATGAAATTTGCCTCTAAATGGATGGACATGGAAAGGATCATGTTGAGTGAAATTAGTCAGAAGGAAAGAGAGAGACATAGAATGACTGCATTTATTTGCATGACACAAATATATCAGGTGGTCTTACCAAAAGTGGAAATTATCACAAACGTGAGGGAGTCAGAGGTTAGGTAAGACAGAGAAGGGAACATGTGTGAATAAATGTCAAAAGGGCTGATACCAACATAGAACTGAGCATTAAATACAGGCAAAAAAATGCACATGATGGCTTCCAAGTGTCTGTAGTGCAACCCACAATGTGTAGGAGAAGAAAGGGAGAGAGAGAGGGAGAAAGAAAAGAGATAAAGAACCTGCCATTTAGGCAGGCTATGGTACGGGGGAGGGAATTTGGGACATTGGTGGTGGGAAATGGGCACTGGTGGAGGGCGGGTGCTGGAACACTATGTGACAGAAACCTCCAAACATGAACAATGTTGTAATTGTATATTCACGATGGTATAATAAAATATTTAATTAAAAAAATAAATAAACATCTTTGATATTAACCCCTTATCAGATGGGTATTAGGTAAATAATTTTTCCCATTCTGTGGGCTATCTTTGTATCTTCATCTGTTTCTTTTGAGGTGCAGAAGTTCTTAGTTAAATGGAGTCCCATTTGTTTATTTTTGCTTTCATTGCTTGGTCAGTAGTGTTTCATCTTTGAAGATGACTTTTAGCTCAATGTCATAGAGGGTTTTGCAGAAAAAACATCTGTACTTCTGTACTTCTATGTTCATTGCGGCACTATTCACAATAACCAGAATCTGGGAACAACCTGAGTGCCTGAGACAGAAGACTGAATAAAGAAACTATGGTACATCTACAAAAAGGAATACTATGCAGCCACAGGAAAAATGAAGTCATGAAATTTAGTTATACATGGATGGACATGGAGAGTATCATGCTGAGTGAAATGACTCAGAGGGGAGAGGGACAAATGATTTCACTCATTTGCAGGAAATTAAAAAAAGTACAAGACTAATACCAAAGACAGTAGAAAGGCCAGCAGGATTGACCCACTATTGGAAGCTTGCCTCAAGTGCTGTGGGGGAGAAGGCAACTCTGGAATAAAGAAGGGACAACTGTGACTCTGATAGTGACAAATGATCACTCTGAAAAGAACTGTGTGCTGAAAGTAGGTATAAGAACAAAAATACTGGGCCGGAGCGATAGCCCAGCGGGTAGGGCGTTTGCCTTTGCACGCCCAGGCCTGTGCTGGCCCGGTTCGATCCCCGGCATCCCATATGGTCCCCCGAGCACCGCCAGGAGTCATTCCTGAGTGCAGAGCCAGGAGTGACCCCTGAGCATCGCCGGTGTGACCCAAAAAGCAAAAAAAAAAAAAAAAAAAAACGAACAAAAATACTCTCTCAGCACCTGTATTGCAAAACTGTTGCCCAAAATGAGAGAGAGAGAGAGGGGGGGGGGGGAAGTACCTGCCGTAGATGAAGGCTGGAGACAGGGTAGGGGGAGGGAAACTGGGACACTGGTGCTGAGAAATGTGCACTGTTGGAGGGATGGGTGCTGGAACACTGTATGACTGAAATCGACCATGAGCAGCTTTGTAACTGTGCATCTCACAGTGACTCATGAAAAAAAAATAGAATGAAGGGTAACTATATCCTAATAGGGATACAATATGGCTGAATCAACATTTGCAATATGTACTCAAACAACATTTCTTCTTTTCCTAATGCATACCTGTAAGTCTGAACTCCTGGGACAGTCCCAATGGCAGAATTAAAAGCAGGAGCCACTGCAGAAAGGTTGTGTGTCAGAGGGGGAATTGCCAGGGCCGTATTTCTTGTGCTATCCACATGGCCACAGTTGCCAACTTTGAGATTTTTTGAAGGTGCTGTTTTCATGGGGCTTGTCCAGTTGTCCTGAAGACAGTCAGCATTTGGGATTCCACTGACCTTTTCAGATTTCTCTCCATCAGTATTAGGTCCTCTTATTTTAAATACTTTGGAATCCTTAACTCTAAGACCAGCATTAGCATCCTAATCAACAATAAAAGTATCAATAATATTAGTGATCTGAGAGAAGGAAAGATCGTCACTCTCTGGACTTTGTCAGCTACAGCAGAATTCCATACATTTGGTCTTTTTGTGCCTTTGTTTTCTTTTTTCTTTTATTTTTTGCTTTTTGTTTTGTTTTGTTTTGGCCATATCCAATAGTGCTCAGGGTTTATTCCTAATTCAGTGCTTAAGGCTCACTACTGGTGATAATCAGGGTAGAATATGCAGCACCATGGACTAAACAAGGGCCCACTGCATGCAAGGGACATGCCTTGACCCCTGTACTTCTCTTTGACTCCTGTGTTCTTATTTTCTTCTATATACCTGTGGAACTAAACCGAATTCTTGGCCATACATTTATTTTTTAATTAAGTGCGATTTATTTATATATTAATCTAGAGAACAAACATGAAAGCATGCCCCAATCTTTCCTTAGATATATAGAATTAAAGAAAACAAAATTGAGAGCTATTTCTTCTTTTGGTTCACTTGAGAAAACGGGAGAGGATGTGGTAGATATGAATTACTTTACTAACAGATCCTGAATATTGCACCAGGAAAAAAAATAAAATAAATCAAGAATGCAATTATCAATTTTAAAATTAAATTTGTTCCTGTTACTGGAAAATCAGATGGGCTGGACATGTAATGCGATTTGGAGACAACCGCTGGACTAGAGCCATTACCGACTGGATCCCACGGGATGTCAAAAGATCACGTGGCCGCCCACCTACAAGATGGTCAGACTTCCTTGTTAAGACCCTGAAGGAACGGTTTGAGGCTCTTCATATTCCTAAATCAATCAGATGCCATTGGGCTACATTGGCACGTGATAGAGTCCAATGGAAATGTTACTGGCGCCCGCTCGAGCAAATCGATGAATAACGGGATTCAAGTGATCAAGTGAAGTGATCAAAATTAAATTATCAATTAATTGCAACTTTATAATAAAATTCTAAGCACCATATTTCCGTCTCCCATCATTTAAGGAAAGAAATGGTGACAGTGGTGGTGGTGTGTGTGTGTGTGTGTGTGTGTGTGTGTGTGGCGTATGTGTGTGTGCGTGTGTGCGTGTATGTGTGTGCGTGTGTGTGCGGCGTGTGTGCATGTGTGTGTGCGTGCATGCGTGTGTGTGCGTGCTTGTAGCGTGTGCATGCGTGTGCATGCGTGTGTCTTGGCGATGTGTAGCGTGTGTGTGCGCGTGTGTGCAGCGTGTGTGCGTGTGTGCGTGTGTGTGCGTGTGTGCGTGCATGCGTGCATGCCTATGTGCTTATATGTCTACACCCATGGCCCAGGTAACCTTAGATAAGCATAGTTTCCTGAGAAATTGCATTGTTTACTCTGGTGCACCAACTGTTACACAGTAAGAGCTCAATACATGATCACTGTCTTCCCGTTCATCATCGATTTGCTCGAGCGGGCACCAGTAACATCTCCATATGTCCTGTCTCATGCAAGTAGAGCCCAAGGGCACCTGCTTGCTCCAGGAACATAAAGAGCCTCAAACCATTCCATCAGGTCATGGGAATGAGGTCTATAATTGTTACTGGTATCTGGCATATCAAATACGACACGGGTAGCTTGCCAGGCTCTGCCGTGTAGGTAGCATACTCTTGTAGTCACCTCTGATCTCCAGCATTTATTGATGATCCGTGCGGCCTGGGTGCCTGGTGAGCGGCTGGGCACAGGGAGAGCCAGTAGCAGCTCTGCCCCAAGTCTTTGAGTCTCTCAAATCAGTTATGGTTCCTTTGGTTGCTCGTAAGTACGTGCGCCCGTACAGTGAAACTGCGAATGGCTCAAATACAAATATCATCTCTAATGGGCCTTAGACAGGTACAGCCAACATTCCACTCCACTACCGGTCCCAAAGCTATCTTGCACAATATTTTTTTTGTTATAGCTGATTTTTTTTTTCTGCTTTTTGGGTCACACCGGCGATGCCCAGGGGTTACTCCTGGCTCTGCACTCAGGAATTACTCCTGGCGGTGCTCGGGGACCATATGGGATGCCGGGATCGAACCCAGGCCAGCATGGGCCGGCTGCGTGCAAGGCAAGCGCCCTACCCGCTGGGCTATCGCTCCAGCCCTTAGCTGATTTTTTTAAGTAAAATTGTTTAATTTGGGGAATATGAGAAGAGAGAGAGTAACATGTTCAAGCAAGAATGCAGGCTTTTGCGGAGTGGGGAAGGTGCGTATCAGGGGTAAACCATAAAACAGAAGAAAAGAATCATACATCTCAAACTGACATGCAGGAGACCTCAGAATGGGGGTGTGCCTGAAAGCTACTTTTATTTAACTGGCAAATAACACTTAACATCAGATCTGCTCTTTTGATTTTTTAATCTGCTTTTAGGATCAGAGCTGGCGATGCTCAGGGGTTACTCCTGTCTTTGCACTCAGGAATTACTCCTGGCAGTGCGTGGGGGACCACATGGGATACAGGGGATCGAAGCGGGGTTGGCCTCATGCAAGGCAAATGCTCAATACATGATATGTAAACACTTTTTAACAAAGGAAATACTACTAACAACTAGCTGGAAATTAAACAATGTTTAGTAATCTGACATTTTCCCCAAAAAATGTTATTTTTTCTTCAAGATATATAGGCACAGATGTTTCAATGTTAGCATGTAATTTATAATATGTTCACGATAGTTTCATGCATGCACTGTCCTACTACCACACCCCCAGTTTGAGTACACTTCCCTCCATCACTCTCTGTCTCTTTCTAGCTCCTCTGTGTCCTCCAGGCCCCATGTGGAAGCTCAGTTCTGTAGGTCAGTTCTTAGCTTTCATTGCCTTTGCCACTAGTTATTTCCTTACTGTATTTCCTTAGAACCCACATCTGAGAGAGCTCATTCTCTATCTGTCCTTTTTAGATATACACTTTCACTGCAGTACGGCTAACCCTGGTTACGTCCCCGGCATGACAGCTGCTCCCTTGAGCACCACCAGCCGTGGTCCTTGAGCACTGTAAGCTTTGCCTCCTCTCAAAAGAAAATCTGCTCCCAATAAAACAAAAAGGATAGATATACTAAATTTATTTCCAATACATTACAAAATACATTAGAATATGAACATTTACCTGTACAATGAGTGTTTTTCTCTCTTCGCATAAGGAATCATCTTTTTCCTTCTTCCTGTTTTGAATTTTTTTAGATGAAGTAGTACTTCTGGTATCTTTCTCTACTTTTAATTGTAGTTCCCGGGAAAACCTACATAATAAGAAAAATACTTGTCAATAAAATTGAACTGTAGGAAACATGAATTTTTAAAATGGCTCTCAAGATATGCATTTAAAAAAATAAGTATTAAAATAGACTAATTTAAAATGAGAAACATTCTGCGTCTAGATGACAATACTTGAAAATTAGTCTATCAATTCCTAGGAATTCAGGAAGACTTTCAGGAACTTCACCTGGCCAGAGCTGTCTGCTGGAAGGGAGAAAATATTAGCACATCATATGCCTGACAAAGGGCTATTATTTATTATAAGGCACTCAAAAAGCTCAACAACCATAAGACCAAATAAACAAAACAAAATAAAGATTTTTATAAAAGAGGAAGAGGAGCCGGGAGATAGCCCAAAGGACTAGAGCACATGTATGACAGGATTAGAGCACATGTATGACAGGACCAGAGCACATGCCTGACAGGACCAGAGCACATACCTGACAGGACCAGAGCACTGCCTGACAGGAGTAGAGCACATGTCTGACAGGAGGAGAGTACATGTCTGACAGGAGTAGAGTACATGCCTGACAGGAGGAGAGTACATGTCTGACAGGAGGAGAGTACATGTCTGACAGGAGGAGAGTACATGTGTGACAGGAGGAGAGTACATGTCTGACAGGAGGAGAGTACATGCCTGACAGGAGGAGAGTACATGTCTGACAGGAGGAGAGTACATGCCTGACAGGAGGAGAGTACATGCCTGACAGGAGGAGAGTACATGTCTGACAGGAATAGAGTGCGTGTCTGACAGGAGGAGAGTACATGCCTGACAGGAGGAGAGTACATGTCTGACAGGAGTAGAGTACATGCCTGACAGGAGGAGAGTACATGCCTGACAGGAGGAGAGTACATGTCTGACAGGAATAGAGTACATGCCTGACAGGAGGAGAGTACATGTCTGACAGGAGGAGAGTACATGCCTGACAGGAGGAGAGTACATGTCTGACAGGAGTAGAGTACATGCCTGACAGGAGGAGAGTACATGCCTGACAGGAGAATACATGTCTGACAGGAGTAGAGTACATGTATGACAGGAGGAGAGTACATGTCTGACAGGAGGAGAGTACATGTCTGACAGGAGGAGAGTACATGTCTGACAGGAGGAGAGTACATGTCTGACAGGAGGAGAGTACATGCCTGACAGGAGGAGAGTACATGCCTGACAGGAGGAGAGTACATGCCTGACAGGAGGAGAGTACATGCCTGACAGGAGGAGAGTACATGCCTGACAGGAGGAGAGTACATGCCTGACAGGAGGAGAGTACATGCCTGACAGGAGGAGAGTACATGCCTGACAGGAGGAGAGTACATGTCTGACAGGAGGAGAGTAAATACCTGACAGGAGGAGAGTACATGCCTGACAGGAGGAGAGTACATGCCTGACAGGAGGAGAGTACATGCCTGACAGGAGGAGAGTACATGCCTGACAGGAGGAGAGTACATGCCTGACGGGAGGAGAGTACATGCGTGACAGGAGGAGAGTACATGTCTGACAGGAATAGAGTACATGCCTGACAGGAGGAGAGTACATGTCTGACAGGAGGAGAGTACATGTCTGACAGGAGGAGAGTACATGTCTGACAGGAGTAGAGTACATGCCTGACAGGAGGAGAGTACATGCCTGACAGGAGAATACATGTCTGACAGGAGTAGAGTACATGTATGACAGGAGGATAGTACATGTCTGACAGGAGGAGAGTACATGTCTGACAGGAGGAGAGTACATGCGTGACAGGAGGAGAGTACATGTCTGACAGGAGGAGAGTACATGCCTGACAGGAGGAGAGTACATGCCTGACAGGAGAAGAGTACATGTGTGACAGGAGGAGAGTACATGTCTGACAGGAGGAGAGTACATGCCTGACAGGAGGAGAGTACATGCCTGACAGGAGGAGAGTACATGCCTGACAGGAGAAGAGTACATGTGTGACAGGAGGAGAGTACATGTCTGACGGGAGGAGAGTACATGCCTGACAGGAGGAGAGTACATGCCTGACAGGAGGAGAGTACATGTCTGACAGGAATAGAGTACATGCCTGACAGGAGGAGAGTACATGCCTGACAGGAGGAGAGTACATGTCTGACAGGAGGAGAGTACATGTCTGACAGGAGTAGAGTACATGCCTGACAGGAGGGAGAATACATGTCTGACAGGAGGAGAGTACATGTCTGACAGGAGGAGAGTACATGTCTGACAGGAGGAGAGTACATGTCTGACAGGAGGAGAGTACATGTCTGACAGGAGGAGAGTACATGTCTGACAGGCCTAGAGTACAGGCCTGACAGACTGCAGCATATGCCTGATAGGTCTACAGCACAGGCCTGACAGACTAGAGTGTCGGGGAACGCCGCCGGGGTCCCTGACAGTGTCAGGACAGAAGTTCTCTTCTACCTCTGAGGACGCCGGGAAACAGATGAAAACTCATGAGTCCGGCACAACTCCAAAAAGGCTTTTAATAGTACAAAAGCTCTTCCACAGCACTCCAATATAATGAACAAACTCTAGCTCTGGTCCGAACTTAGACCATACAAAAGAGCCTAAGTCTCCCACCAAAGAGAGAGGATCTCACCCGAGATGAGTCCTACCCAGAGAAGGAGCAAAAGGCCAAAGAGCTAAAGGCTAAAAGCCAAAAGCAAAAGGCAGAGGAGCCAAAAGCCACAGGAGCAAAAAGCTGAAATCTGAGGAGCCAAAAGCCCAAAGCTAAATAAGGCCAAAAGCTGGGGCCGGAGCAATAGCCCAGCAGGTAGGGCGTTTGCCTTGCACGGCCCGGCCAGTGCCGGCCTGGGTTGGATCCTCAGCATCCCATATGGTCTCCGAGCACCATATGGGATGGACTTTCATCCATTATTGGTGGGAATGCTGACTGGTCAAATCTTTTAGGAAATTATATGGTCATCCCTCAAAAAAATTAGAAACTGGGGGCGGAGCGATAGCCCAGCAGTTAGGGCATAAGCCTTGCATGTGGCCGGCCCATGCTGGCCCAGGTTTGATCTCCGGCATCCCATATGGTCCCCCAAGCACCGCCAGGAGTAATTCCTGAGTGCAGAGCCAGGAGTAACCCCTGAGCATTGCCGGGTGTGACCCAAAAAAAAAAAAAGGCCAAAAGCTGAAGGAGCCTCAAGTCAGTCCCCTTATACACACCAAATTAATCCAGGGAGTGTCAACAGAGAAGTCTAAACAGAGTGTAGTGCCACAC
The DNA here is from genome assembly GCA_021461705.1 of Cryptotis parvus. Taxonomy (NCBI): domain Eukaryota; kingdom Metazoa; phylum Chordata; class Mammalia; order Eulipotyphla; family Soricidae; genus Cryptotis; species Cryptotis parvus. The sequence continues at coordinate 4,169 of JAJIBD010012927.1, read as the reverse complement.
CCTAATGCAGGTATAAACAAAGATTAGCCAAGGACTAATCACGAGATTACTCTTATGTAAAACACTGGGGGAGAGAGAGAGAGAGAGAGAGAGAGAGAGAGAGAGAGAGAGAGAGGGGGCTGATATAAAGTAATACATCTTAAATTTCATGAGCGTCATGTAATCTAGATGGTACCCACAAGGTCCTTCTTATTATTATCTGCACCAGGGTGGACTCTGATCTAGTTCTCCTATACTGAAAGGGTCACACTCGCCTGCTTAAAGCAAACTAGTATGATCCTTCCTATAGTCTTCCAACAGTCTCAATGTAGCCAAGGTGGTAGTCTCCTGGTAAATTCTAACTGTCCCACGCTGGGTGCAGTGGGTATAAAGAGGAGCTGTGCCCAGTCTAGAAAACATAGAAGTCTTAGTAGATGTATAATTCGGAAGTTATTCAATCAAGGTGACTTCTGTAACTGCCACACCCTCTAGCAGTGTTTACATAGAAAAGAGGTCTCATTAGAATGAACCTTGGCTTAAATAGATTAAGCTGGGAGTTCAAAAAACAACAAAGCTCCCAGATTAGCTAGATCTGTCATCCAACACTAGAGCACATGCCTAACAGGACTAAAGCATGTGTTTGACAGGACTAGAGCCCTGCTGACAGGACTAGATCACTGCTGACCGGAGTAGAGCACTGCTGACCGGATTAGAGCACTGCTGACAGGACTAGAGCACTGCTGACAGGACTAGAGCCCTGCTGACCAGACTAGAGCACTGCTGACAGGACTAGAGCACTGCTGACAGGACTAGAGCACTGCTGACAGGACTAGAGCCCTGCTGACAGGACTAGAGCCCTGCTGACAGGACTAGAGCCCTGCTGACAGGACTAGAGCCCTGCTGACTGGACTAGAGCCCTGCTGACAGGACTAGAGCACTGCTGACAGGACTAGAGCACTGCTGACAGGACTAGAGCCCTGCTGACAGGACTAGAGCACTGCTGACAGGACTAGAGCACTGCTGACAGGACTAGAGCACTGCTGACAGGACTAGAGCCCTGCTGACAGGACTAGAGCCCTGCTGACAGGACTAGAGCCCTGCTGACAGGACTAGAGCACTGCTGACAGGACTAGAGCACTGCTGACAGGACTAGAGCCCTGCTGACAGGACTAGAGCCCTGCTGACAGGACTAGAGCACTGCTGACAGGACTAGAGCCCTGCTGACAGGACTAGAGCCCTGCTGACAGGACTAGAGCCCTGCTGACCGAGTAGAGCCCTGCTGACAGGACTAGAGCCCTGCTGACAGGACTAGAGCACTGCTGACAGGACTAGAGCACTGCTGACAGGACTAGAGCCCTGCTGACAGGACTAGAGCACTGCTGACAGGACTAGAGCCCTGCTGACAGGACTAGAGCCCTGCTGACAGGACTAGAGCCCTGCTGACAGGACTAGAGCACTGCTGACAGGACTAGAGCACTGCTGACAGGACTAGAGCCCTGCTGACAGGACTAGAGCACTGCTGACCGGAGTAGAGCACTGCTGACCGGACTAGAGCCCTGCTGACAGGACTAGAGCACTGCTGACAGGACTAGAGCACTGCTGACAGGACTAGAGCACTGCTGACAGGACTAGAGCACTGCTGACAGGACTAGAGCACTGCTGACAGGACTAGAGCACTGCTGACCGGACTAGAGCCCTGCTGACAGGACTAGAGCACTGCTGACAGGACTAGAGCACTGCTGACAGGACTAGAGCACTGCTGACAGGACTAGAGCCCTGCTGACAGGACTAGAGCACTGCTGACAGGACTAGAGCACTGCTGACAGGACTAGAGCCCTGCTGACAGGACTAGAGCACTGCTGACAGGACTAGAGCACTGCTGACAGGACTAGAGCACTGCTGACAGGACTAGAGCACTGCTGACAGGACTAGAGCCCTGCTGACAGCACTAGAGCCCTGCTGACAGGACTAGAGCACTGCTGACCGGACTAGAGTACCCGAGAACTGATGACTGGATAAAGAAAGTTTGGTACATCTACACAATGGAATACTATGCAGTTGCTAGGAAACATGAAGTTATGAAATTTGCCTATAAATGGATGGACATGGAGAAGATCATGTTGAGTGAAATTAGCCAGAAGGAAAAAGACAGATATAGAATGACTGCATTTATTTGCATTTTATATATATATACATATATATATATCACTATCTTCCCGTTGGTCATCTATTTGCTAGAGCGGGTAGCAGTAATATCTCCATATGTCCTGTCTCATGCTATTAGAACCCAAAGGTATCCGCTTGCTGCAGGAACATAAAGAGCCTCAAGCCATTATATTAGGTCATGGGAATGACCTAATATAAATGTTACTGGTATTTGGCATATCAAATACAACACGAGCAGCTTGCCAGGCTTGCCGTGCGGTTGGCATACTCTTGTAGTCACCTCTAAATAAAGCAATTATTGATGAACTGTGTGGCCGCTAGCGGCCGCGTGAGCCAGGCTGTGATAGTCTGGTCTGCTGGGTGGAATTGTGACGAGAAAGAAGTCCGGATGTGGGAAACAGCAGCCCCATGGAGTCGGCGGAGGTTGGGGGGGTCATCTGGCTTGTTGTGAGGCTCTGCTGGGGTGGCAGGCCAGGGCTAGAACCCGCCATGCCTCCCGGGCGCCTCATGAGCTGGGCACAGGGAGAGCAAGTAGCAGCTCTGCCCCATGTCTGAGAGTCTCTGGTTCAGCATACCTGGGCTGGATTGAAAAAATAAAAACTGCTGCAGGGTGGGTGTCGATGATCCGGACTATGATAGTCTGGTCTGATGGCTGGAACTGTGGCGAGAAAAGTCTGGATGTGGAAAATGGCAGCCCCATGGAGTCGGAGGGGTTGTCTGGCTTGTAGTAAGGTTCTGCTAGGGTGGCAGGCCAGGGCTAGAACCCGCTATGCCTCCCGGGAGCCTCATGAGGGGGCTGGGCACAGGGAGAGCAAGTAGCAGCTCTGCCCCAGACGGACTGGAGCAGTAGCACACCGGTAGGGCGTTTGCCTTGCACACGGCTGACCTGGGTTCGATCCCCAGGATCCCAGATGGTCTCCAAGAACATGTCATTGTTAAGAGCTAAATATGGAGAGGATGAGTCATATGTCAAAGTCCACACACTCAGGAAGCAGGCCTTGTAAGACCTCCTGATCCATGATTCGCCTGATGTTGGATATTGGTATTGTTGGAGGACACGTTTAGCTATTCTGGGAGTTTTGTTGTTTTGCCCACTCCCAGCTTAATCTACTTAAGTCAAGGTTCATTCTAATGAGACCTCTCTTCTATGTAAATACTGCTAGAGGGTGTGGCACTTACAGAAATCACCTTGATTGAATAACTTCTGACTTATACATCTACTAAGACTTCTATGTTTTCTAGATTGGGCACAGCTCCTCTTTATACCCACTGCACCCAGTGTGGGACAGTTAGAATTTACCAGGAGACTACCACCCTGGCTACGCTGAGACTATAGGAAGTCTATAGGAAGTATCATACTAGTTTGCTCTAAGCAGGCGAGAGTGACCCTTTCAGTACACGAGAACAAGATACTCAGAATCACCCTGGTGCAGATAATAATAAGAAGGACCTTGTGGGTACCATCTAGATTACATGAAGCTCATGAAATTAAGATGTATTACTTTATATCAGCCCTCTCTCTCTCCAGTGTTTTACATAAGAGATAATCTCCTTAGTCCTTGGCATAACCTTTGTTTATACCTGCAATAAGGTGTGGCACTACACTCTGTTTAGAGTTCTTTGTTGACATGCCCCTCCCAGTTGGATTACTTTAGTGTATATAAGGGGCTGACTTGAGGCCTCTTCACCTTTTACCTTTGGGCCTTTTAGCCTTCGGCTTTTGGCTCCTCAGCCTTGCGGCTTTTGGCTTTTGGCTTTTTGCTCTTTGACCTTTTACTCCTTCTGGGTAGGACTCAGCTCGGGTGAGATCCTCTCTTTGGTGGGAGACTTAGGCCCTTTTCTATGGTCTTAAGTTCAGACCAGAGCTAGAGTTTGTTCATTATATTGGAGTGCTGTGGAAGAGCTTTTGTACTATTAAAAGCCTTTTTGGAACTGCACTGGACTCGTGAGTTTTCATCTGTTCTCCCAGCGTCCTCAGAGGTAGAAGAGAACCTCTGTTCCAACACTGTCGGGGACCCGGTGTT
>JAJIBD010012926.1:0-30715 GCA_021461705.1 Cryptotis parvus | reverse complement strand
GTAAGACAGAGAAGGGAACAGTGTGCTGATAATCACTGAAAATGATAATACCATCCAAGAACTGAGCATTGAATACTGGCAAAAAGATACACATGATAATCTCTAAATGTATGTATTACAATCCACAATGTAAGAAAGGGAAGCGAGGAAAGAGAGAGAGAGGAGATAAAGAACCTACCATGGAGGTAGGCTGGAGGAAGGGAGGGAAGTGGGGACATTGGTGGTGGGAAATGGGCACGGGTGGAGGGATGGGTGTTTTGTTTCTGTAGAAACAAAAACTCAAACATGAACATCTTGTAATTAATATTACAAGATGTTACTAATATAATGGTGGTGTAATAAAATGTTTTAAAAAGCACATATTAAATATATAATATTTATCACTGTATCACTGTATCACTGTCTTCCCATTCATCATTGATTTGCTCGAGTGGGCACCAGTAACATCTCCATATGTTCTGTCTCATGTAGAGCCCTAGGGCATCTGTTTGCTCCAGGAACAGGAAGAGCCTCAAACCATTCCTTCAAGTCATGGGAATGAGGTCCATAATTGTTACTGGCTTTTGGCATATCAAGTAAAACATGGGTAGCTTGCCAGACTCACATAATAAATCTTAGTAAGTCACTAGTTAGGGGCCAGAGACAGACCTCAATGGTCTAGAGGTTTTTTGAATATAGGAGGCCTTGGTTTCATCACCGGCCATCACATAGTATCCCAAGTACAGAGTCCTGGGCACTTCCAGGTGTGGCCCCAAGCCCAAATCTATTACAACCATAAAAACACAGCACATATCAGTAATTACCGATAAGGCAGTACATACATCTTAAAATTCCTTATTATAAGCTCCTCTACATCTTTTGAGATGTCGTAGCAATTTTTTTTACTACAGCATGTCCTCCACTCTGTTTTACTTGACATAATTTACAAAGTGGGATTTAACTTTGCCTGTTGCCTGACCAAGCTGGCATATTTTTTTTTTAAATTCCTTGAGACTGAGGCCTTGGGACCTCCCTGAGGGGGAGCCACGATCCCTCTTCAATACAGTTATTTTTAAGCCTTAACAGCCCTCCAACGTCTTTTTTTTTTTTTGCTTTTTTTAGGGTCACACCCTAAAATGCTCAGGGTTACTCCTGGCTCTGTACTCAGGAATTACCCTGGTGGTGCTCAGGGGACCATATGGAATGCCAGGGATTATGCGAGGCAAATGCCCTACACAGTGGACTATTGCTCTGGCCCCCCAAAAAGGTCTTTTTTTAAAGATCTCTCCAACACTGGAGCAAGAAGATTGCAGAAGTATGATATCTGCTATTTAAACGAGTATCTCATTCCTGGGTGAGCTGACATCTCGATCCCTTGATCACTTGACATCCCTTATTCGTCAATTTGCTCAAGCTGACATAGAAAAGTATTTTTCCTCAAGGGTCTAGGATGTGATTCAGTGGTAGAGCACATGACTTGCACAGAAAAAGAGAAGGAAGGGGGAGGAGGGCAGGAGGAGTAGAGAAGGAAGGACGGAGGAGGGAAAAGGGAGGGAGGGATGGGAGAGAGGGTGGAGGGAGGGGAGGGAGGGAAGGGAGGAAGGAAGGAAGGAAGGAAGGAAGGAAGGAAGGAAGGAAGGAAGGAAGGAAGGAAGGGAGGAAGGGAGGGAGGGAGGGAGGGAGGGGAGGGAGGAAGGGAGGGAGGGAGGAAGGAAGGAAGGAAGGAAGGAAGAAAGGAAGAAGGAAGGAAGGAAGGAAGGAAGGAAGGAAGGAAGGAAGGAAGGAAGGAAGGAAGGAAGGAAGGAAGGAAGGGAGGGAGGGAGGGAGGGGAGGAAGGGAGGAGGGAGGGAAGGAAGGAAGGAAGGAGGAAGGAAGGAAGGAAGGAAGGAAGGAAGGAGGGAGGGAAGGAAGGAGGGAGGAGGGAGGGAAGGAGGAGGGAGGAGGGAAGGAGGAAGGAAGGAAGGAAGGAAGGAAGGAAGGAAGGAAGGAAGGAAGGAAGGAAGGAAGGAAGGAAGGAAGGAAGGAAGGAAGGAAGGAAGGAAGGAAGGAGGGAGGAGGGAGGGAAGGAAGGAAGGAGGAGGAAGGGAGGGAGGAGGGAAGGAGGAAGGAAGAAAGAAAGGAGGGAAGGAGGGAAGGAAGGAGGGAGGGAGGAAGGGAGGAAGGAAGGAAGGAGGGAAGGAGGAAGGAAGGATGGAAGGAAGGAAGGAAGGAAGAAGGAAGGAAGGAAGGAAGGGAGGGAGGGAGGGAGGGGAGGGAGGGAGGAGGGAGGAAGGAGGGAGGAAGGAAGGAGGAAGGAGGGAAGGAGGGATGGAAGGAAGGAAGGAAGGAAGGAAGGAAGGAAGGAAGGGAGGGAGGAAGGGAGGGAGGGAGGAGGAAGGAGGGAGGAGGAGAAGGAGGGAAGGAAGGAAGGAAGGAAGGAAGGAAGGAAGGAAGGAAGGAAGGAAGGAAGGAAGGAAGGAAGGAAGGAAGGAAGGAAGGAAGGAAGAAGGAAGGAAGGAAGGAAGGAAGGAAGGAAGGAAGGAAGGAAGGAAGGAAGGAAGGAAGGAAGGAGGGAGGGAAGGAGGAGGGAAGGAAGGAAGGGAGGGAGGAAGGAAGGAAGGAAGGAAGGAAGGAAGGAAGGAAGGAAGGAAGGAAGGAAGGAAGAAGGAAGGAAGGAAGGAAGGAAGGAAGGAAGGAAGGAAGGAAGGAAGGAAGGAAGGAAGGAAGGAAGGAAGGAAGGAAGGAAGGAAGGAAGGAAGGAAGGAAGGAAGGAAGGAATATCCACATGGGAGTTGTGGCTCTATGAATCCCTGAGTTCAATCCCTGAGATAAGAATTAACATATTTGATCTCAAACCATCCTAAATCAAATGAAGGGATTTTCTAAGCACAATACAAATTGGTGAGCAGGGGAGATTACAGATTACAATTTAGCTGCACACTTTCAGACTCAGGGATCTCAAGACCAACTGCAATGCCACCTGCGGGGAGTACAAAACCTCATCGGGGGTCTGTGGGAGAGTTTGACTTGTACCTCTTAAGATTTAGAAGAATATCTGGACCCCAAGTATTTTGCCTGCTTCTTTGAAAAGATTTTGGAAGATGAGAGTTTTCTAGCTGAATTTAGGAAAGTGGAACCAAAAGAAATGTTACAGAGAATTTAAGGTGGAGGAAATCTCCAGCCTGTTCCAGCCATCCTTGTTTATCAAGAATACTTCCCTCCATGTCTGACTCAACTAGAGGAATATAAAGGAGAAAAGAGAAACGTTCAAGGCCTGAAGTCACCCAACAACTCTGAAGAGGCTAGAATATAGATAGACCAAAGGCTAACTCCAAAGGAAAGCATAGTTACTCTCCCTGCTGGAATACATTATAATACAGTAGATGAAGCGACCCAAAAGTTTCACTTTGAGTTTCAAGTTGTTGGAACACCCCACATCATCAGATTACATGAGCACCCATAAACCACGTAACTTTGTAGGTAGGGGCACATCTATCTCCAATAAGTAACCCCTACTATCTTTCCTACTCTTTCTCCCAAGCCAAGGGGTGTATGCTTAGATCCTAGATATAAGCAGCTGAAAAAATTCTTTGTGAAATTTCAGATTGGATTTATACACTGGAGTGAAATTAGTTTGCTTTTTTTTTTTTTTTTAATAACTGAAAGTAATGAGAAAGTTATGGAATGTGTCCAAGAAATCATCTTGGGAGAGTCTACAAAGCACTATTGGGAACTGTGATTAGAAAAAAATAAAAACATTGTTGTTTTTAATATTCACCAACTTGTTTACTCAACAATAGTGCTCCACTAAAATGTTGATTTTCTAAAGCAGAGAGCTGATGTTGGGTTTTGGTTGTTATACTTTTTATTTTGTTTTTGTTTTTAGGAAGGGAGTTACATGCATTCTCAATAATAGTGGACGGTGAAAAGAACAATAAAAAATAGCCAGCCAATTTTAAATAAAAGATTTATGGAAGGAGTTTTTTGTTGGTTTGCTTTGCTTTGGGGCCAAACCTGGCAGTCCTCAAGGTTTACTTCTGGCTCCGTGCTCAGGGATCACTCCTGGTGGTGCCTCGGGAACGAGATGGGCTCCTGGGGACCAAACTCAGGCCCACAACACACGGGGCAAGTGCTTTACTCACTACCTCTCCAGCCCCAAGACTTTAAATATGTCATATTTTGTTTACTATGTTAGTTGAAGACACATACATACTTACGTCTTTTACAAAGACAGATAATTTTAGTAATACCAACCTAAGCTATGCATAAGATCTAACATTTCCAAAGCACTCTATAAACAAGAGACCAAACTTATTATTCACTGTCATATCCACAATGTACATGACAGAATCTGAATCACAGAAAACATTCAAATAATAGTTTTCAGATCATTCTTATCTCCTCCTCTGCTTTGCCATATTATCCTAGTGATTGCTTCATATTCTTTGAAGATTTGGAGGAGAGGGCTAATTTTAATTTTTTTACAATGCAAATTTATTATTTTTATAATAAAGGAAAATGAAAGTTGAAACTGATTATAGGGTCCAGAGTTAGAGTACAGCGGAGAGGGTGTTTGCATTGCATGCAGCCAACCTGAGTTCGACCCCCAGCATCCCATACAGTTCCCGAGCACCACCTGAAGTAATTCATGAGTGTAGAGCCAGGAGTGACACCTGAGTATCTCCGGGTGTGATCCAAAAAAGAAAAAAAAAGATTAGTTTTTATCATCTTCCTCTCAATATTAAATTGTTTTCTTCTGCATAAATTCAATCGTTACATGTTCAATTTTTCCTGAAAAATCTCTTGTTTTTGTCAGCATATTCATTCTCCCTCTTTTGTTTTGTTCTGTTTTTATTTTTGACAATTTAAATAAATTTTGGTACCAAGTGAAAATACAGAAGCAGTAAGTTTAGAAATCGCAGAACAATATTAGGAAAGAAAATTATATCCTGTTGCTTTTGAACTTAGTTTAAATTACATGAACTTAAGCTTATGAACCTATCTATATAAATTAAAATAAAGTGAGTCTTATCACAGCAATGTGTTATTCTAATTCTTAACATCATTTTTTTCCTTTAGGAAATATTCCTACTCCGCTACATGCAATCTTGATTAGACCTTCAATATCCTGGTACAAGATGATAAGCAGAAAATCCAAGCCAGATATTAAATTTTAATCTTCCTTCTTGGTATGAGTATCCTGAAAAGTAGTACAAAATGAACAATGATAGAGCTGATTCATCCCCAAGTGATCAAATGAGAGACTTTCTAATATCAACACCACCAAAGCTGTATGATTTCTGTATTTTTTTTCTTTGTGTTATCTTGTTTTTTGTTTCAGGGCCACACCCATCGGTGCTCAGGAATTACTCCTGGCTCTGCACTCCTGGTGGTACTCAGGGGACCACATGGGATGCCAGGGATTGAACTCAGGTCAGCCATGTGCAAGGCAAGTGCCATATACAATCAGGGGCACCTGATTGGGCGGTGCCTCTGCTCTGGTTTGGCCCTTCCGTGCCACGCCCCTAGACATGCCCATGCCCCTCGGGGCCCACACCCCGCCCTCACTGCTCTCACCCTGAGCAGTTCAGGATTCGGCTGCTGGTGGGGTGGGGGCAACCCACTCAGGGACCTCCGAAACCAGCGCCTGTCTTCAGCCTACAACATGTCAAAGCTTAGCTGAGGGAATAAACTCCATCAGATACACTCCTGAAAAAAAAGTTCCTTCATTTCAACCTCTTTCGAGGCTTTTTATCTTCAGCCTACTGTGCCACACCTACTGTGGCACAGCCTACTGTGCATGGTACTATTGCTTCAGCCCTATCCATATATATATATATATATATATATATATATATATATATATATGTATATGTATATGTATATATATGTATGTATATATATACATACACATACTGTGAGAGACTCACAGACATGGGGCAGAGCTGCTACTGGCTCTCCCTGTGCCCGCCACTCACGAGGCACCCGGGAGGGATGGCGGGTTCTAGCCCTGGCCCGCCACCCCAGCAGAGCCTCGCAACAAGCCAGATGACCCCCCACTCCATGAGGGCTTCCATTTTCCACATCCAAACTTCCCTCTCTTCAGAACTCCACCCAGCAGACCAGCCTATCACATCCAGGTTTCGCGCGGCTGCCGGCTGCACGGTTCATCAATAAATGCTGGATTTAGAGGTGACTACAAGAGTATGCCATCCACACAGCAGAGCCTGGCAAGCTACCCGTGTCATATTTGATATGCCAAATACCAGTAACAACCTCATTCCCATCACCTGATGGAATGATTTGAGGCTCTTTATATTCCTGGAGCAAACAGGTGCCCTTGGGCTCTACTAGCATGAGACAGGACATATGGAGATGTTAATGGTGCCCACTCGAGCAAATCGATGATGAACGGGGAGACAGTGATAGTGACAGTGATATAGTGATACACATATACCCAAGTATATATACACGTGTATATACATACATATGTATATGTATGATATATATACATATGTATGTATATACATATATTATTTTTGCTTTATTGGGTCATCCTGGCTCTACACTCTGGAATTATTCCTGGTGGTCCTCGGGGACCATATGGGATGCCTGGGATTGAACCCAGGTCAGCCATGTCCAAGGCAAACAAATGCTGTACTATAGCTCTGGACCGCTGATTTCTGTAATTCTATGGAATGATTGTTCAGCTTGACTTTTAATTCTATATTTACATACTCACATCCAATATATATTCATATTCAATATTCTGTTTCTTGACACTATTTTCAATAAAACAGAACTTTTTATGACTATTTGGGAGCAGCCCTCAGCATGTTTGTGATTTAAGTCATGAGCTGACACTGTCCTTCCTGCAGACCTTCCTCTCCTCCCCTACTGTCCTGCTTGCTAAAGAAAGATCTATTTCCCTGTGCTCTATTCATTCCTTTATTTCAACCTCTTTCGGGGTTTTTTTTATCTTCAGTCTACTGTGACACACCTTTTACTTAACTAATTAAATTTCTCTTTAGCTGTCCAGATAAAAATTGGCTCCTCCACCCCTAGAACTGGGGACCAGAGCAAAACGGTTATACCTGTTGAGGTGGTATGTCATGGTCAACTTTTATTATGGGTCTTCCATAAGGCCTGGAAATCTGAGAGTAATTTGCTCATTTTACTTCCTCAATCTCTACCTTGATTTTTTGAATTGTTTCCACTTTCCTCAAATCTCCAATTAAGTTATTCCTCAGCAACATCTATCTGCATAAAAGAACTTAAAGGTATTACATAAAAATTCACTCCTTTTGCAACCAGAATCATCTCAAGTCAACCTGTATGAATTCATTCTCTCCCCATTCTCCGCTGAAGAACAAACATGATCTTTAAGCTTTTCTCTTCAATTCACTTGCAATTCATCTCATTCACACTCAAATTAATTCACAATTAAATCAAAATACACAATTAGTTCGCAATTAAAACAAAGTCCCTGTTTGTGGGTGAAAAGAAAAGGATAGGTAAAGAAAAACTGGACTAAGCTTGCAACCCAGACATAGGGGAAGAAGACAACACACAGGAAGGACAGTCCAGCATGGAGAGGTCAGCCCTAAGCATCGCAGGCCTACAGAAGGGCAGTGTAATGTGCCAGCACATTAGGGATAAGGGCATCTATAGAGGAGAAGGGGAGTGATAAATAGGAGACTCTGAGATCTCTACAGTACTGGTCAAATATTACCTTATAGTATTATAATGCTTTAATACTACAGTATTGGTCAAATACTATACTGTAGTATACTACAGTATTGGTATTATAATATACTGTAGTATACTACAGAGAGGTAAGCCCTAAGTGTCACAGGCCTACAGAAGAGCAGTGTAATGTGCCAGCACATTAGGGATGAGGGCGTCTATAGAGGAGAAGGGGTGTGATAAATAGGAGATGCTGAGATATCGTCAGTACTGTTCAAATACTACAATATAGTATTATAATGCTTTAATACTACAGTATTGGTCAAATACTATACTGTAGTTTACTACAGTATTGGTCAAAGTACTGTAGTATAGTATTTGACCAATACTGTAGTCAATAATACAGTATTGGTCAAAGAAGTAAAACTAAAAGGCCTAGTTTCTTATTGTCAAAGAAGGGGGATATAATATGGGAAAGGAGAAAATTAGAACAAACTTTGAGATGCAAGATTAGGACTGATATACATATAGAATGCAAATGCCTATATATATTAATATATTTGTATGTAAAAGCATATATATTACAGGTCCTGCCACTAACAGGTATCTGAAGGACCATATTCCAAGAGCAAGGGACCTACCTAGGAGCCAAATCTTGTCTTCTGTTGGATGACAGGCTTAGCTAGTTTGGGAGCTTTGCTGTTTTACCCACTCACAGCTTAATCTACTTACATGTACTTAAACTTAAGCCAAGGTTCATTTTAATGAGATCTCTCTTCTATGCAAACACTGATAGAGGGTGTGGCAGTTACAGAAGTCACCTTCACTCTGATAACTTCTGACTTATTATACATCTAATAAGACTTCTAGGGGCCGGAGCGATAGCCCAGCGGGTAGGGCGTTTGACTTGCACGCAGCCGGCCCAGGCCGGCCCGGTTCGATCCCCGGCATCCCATATGGTCCCCCGAGCACCGCCAGGAGTGATTCCTGAGTGCAGAGCCAGGAGAAACCCCTGAGCATCGCCGGGTGTGACCAAAAAAGCAAAAAAAAAAAAAAAAAAAAAAAAAAAAAGACTTCTATGTTTTCTAGATTGGGCACGGCTCCTCTTTATAACCACTGCATCCAGCGTGGGATAATTAGAATTTACCAGGAGACTGCCCTGGCTATGTTGAGACTATCGTTTAAGATCATAGGAAGGATCACACTAGTTTGCTCTCAAGCAGGCAAGTGTGACCCTTTCAGTATATGGAGAACAAGATACTCAGAATCACCCTGATGCAGATAATAAATAAGGACCTTGTGGGTACCATCTAGATTACATGAAGCCCATGAAATTAAGATGTATTACTTTATATCAGCCCTCTCTCCCTCACCTGTTTTACATAAGAGATAATCTCAGAAGAAGGGATTAGTCCTAGGCATAATCCTTTGTTTATATCTATAATAGGGTGTGGCACCACCCTTCTACAAGCTGTTTAGGGTTCTTTGTTGACAGAACACTCCCTGTCACAGATAGGATTACTTTGGTGTATATAAGGGGACTGACTTGAGGCCTCTTCCCCTTTTTTTCCTGCTCCTTCTTTTGGGTAGGACTCCTCTTGGGTGAGATCCTCTCTCTTTGGTGGGAGACTTGGGCTCTCTTGTATGGTCTAAATACTGACCAGAGCTAGAGTTCTTTCATTGTATTGGATTACGGTGGTAGAGCTTTTGCACTATTAAAAGCCTTTCTGGAACTGTGCCAGACTCGTGAGTTTTCATCCATTCCCCCGTGGCCTTGGAGGTAGAAGACAACTTCTGTCCTGATACTCTCGGGACCCCAGCGGCATCCCTGACAGTCTTCCATATGTAATTCTCCACTAACGAGACTCGAGTGGGCTGGAGAGAGTACAGACTGTGAGGCCCTCGACTTGCACAAAGTTAATCAAGATTCGAGCCTCAGAACCCCTATGGTCACCCAGCATCAACAGGAGTGATCCTGAGCATAGAACCAAAAGTAAGCCTGAGCACTTTTGGATGCGGCCCCCAAAACAAATTAAAGAAAAGAAAAAGACTCAGGGCTGACATGGTTGATTTCAGGGCTGGAGCGATAGTACAATGGATAAGCTGCTTGCTTTGCATGCAGCCAACCTGGGTTCCATTGCCTACACTACATTTGATCCCTATGGCACTGCCAGGAGGAGCCCTTAACACAGCTGGTTGTGGCCCAAAAATCAAAATAATTTTTATTTCAGAATAGGGCAGGATAAAGTAGTTATCACTTGTATCACTTGTATCATTTGTGTTCCCGTTGTTCATGGATTTGCTTGAGCGGGCACCAGTAACATCTCCAAACGTCCTGTCACAAGCAAGTGTAGCCCAAGGGCATCTGCTTGCTCCAGGAACAGGAAGAGCCTCAAACCATTCCTTCAGGTCATGGAAATGAGGTCCATAATTGTTACTGGTTTCTGGCATATCAAATAAAACACGGGTAGCTTGCCAGGCTCTGCTGTGTAGGTGGTATACTCTCAGTAGAAGGCTCTCATCTCGAGCATTTACTGATGAAACTTAAAGGGAAAGATCAGGTTTTCTCTTGGGTGGAGATCTGAGGAACTGTGGAGTCTGGATATTAAGAATGACTGACCTCGTGATGTGTGGGATGCTCTGGCTTCTTGCTAGGCTTACTGGGATGATGAGTATCAGCTAGAACCTGCCTAGAACTGTACACAATGTATAAATGTGAAAGATCCTGGGAAGGACCTGATCCTAAGATGTAGTAATATCTAAGACTGTCGCCAGGAGCCAACAGAGCTGTGGGTCTGGCATGGGTCTCTCTTCTGGGGTAGCTGGCATGGAGGTGGAGGAAAGGGCAGAGGAGCCCAAATCCCCGCTCCAAATCCGGCCAGCATGGCCCCTCCCCGCGTGTGAGAACCCTTGGAGCAATGCTGAACTCGGCCAGGGGCTATCTAAATTAGTTTTTTAAAAAATGGAAACATGTTAAGAGACCATATAAGCCACCAGGCAGTCAACTGGAAACAATTTAAACATCAAGGTAATTTAACAACAGCAAGAAATTGTAGGCCATATAATCAGTAACTTTAAGTACTTTAAGAACTAAAGCAGAGTAATAAATAAAATTTTGATGAGAAGTGGGATACTTATTACAAGTCTAGCAAGAAATGAGATACTCACAAGTCTTACAAACATCCCTCAGTTCCCTGCAAATTATTTATTCATTACCAAGAAAGACAAAGAACTGAACTTCAGTATTTTGAAAATCCTGGAAAACACATTTTTAATCAGCTGTTTAGCAATGGGATAGGGTTGGAGTGATAGTACAATGGGTTACCTCATGGTTTCCAACCAAAGGAAACTTAAGGTAGCTGGTAACCAGTGATCCTGATCTGTATCCATTTGATCTCTATGGAATATAAGAAGTTAACTCATACAAGCTCATTAAAATTCAAGGGTTTGGTAGAAGACACAATGTAAATAATTGTTGTATTGTGTCTTTGTGGGTGGAAAATCTCCCAGTTTGTGGAATACACAGTAAAGGATTGAGCTTGAATGGAATGTCACTGTCAAATTACTTTCAAATGATTTAGGGGGGTTAAAAAAAAAGAAAATGGGGCCAGAGAGATAGCACAGTGGGCAGGGCATTTGCCTTGCACCCCGGGGTTCGAACCCCAACATGCTATATGGTCCCCTGAGCACCAACAGGAGTAAGTCCTGAATGCAGAGCCTGAGTCAGCCCTGAGTGTTGCTGTGACCCAAAAAGAAACAAACAAACCTGTGCCTTGTGTATGCAAATGTTGTGTTATTTTGTCTGAAAGGTTAAAAACTGTTCTAAAACTTCAATGAGTAAATAAAACAAATCATAAAAATGTATTATTCCCTCTACCCCACACCCCCTGTCCCCTTGTTCCTTGTTTCAATGACTGGCTTATTTCGAATTCCCCAAATTGTCTAAGCCAGAAACCCAGTCATCCTTGACTCCCACTCCCACCTCTTCAATATATATTTGATTATGCTTCCCTTTGGACCCATTAATTGAACTATTCACCAAAGCTGTGTGGATTTATAGAAAACATTCATTTCTCGGTGGCTTCTCTAATATTACACAATTCTTTTTGGGGTGGTCATACACAAAGATGCTCAAAGATTATACCTAGTTTTGCACTCAGGAATTACTCCTGGCAGTGCTCGGTGATAATATGGGATACTGTTGGAGGACAGGTTTAGCTAACCTGGGAGTTTTGTTGTTTTGCCCACTCCCAGCTTAATCTATTTAAGCCAAGGTTCATTCTAATGACACCTCTCTTCTATGTAAACACTGCTAGAGGGTGTGGCAGTTACAGAAGTCACCTTGACTGAATAACTTCTGACTTATACATCTACTAAGACTTCTATGTTTTCTAGATTGGGCACAGCTCCTCTTTATACCCACTGGTATAAAGAGGGACAGTTAGAATTTACCAGGAGACTACCACCCTGGCTACGCTGAGACTATAGGAAGACTATAGGAAGGATCATACTAGTTTGCTCTAAGCAGGCGAGTGTGACCCTTTCAGTACACAAGAACAAGATACTCAGAATCACCCTGGTGCAGATAATAATAAGAAGGAACTTGTGGGTACCATCTAGATTACATGAAGCTCATGGAGTTAAGATGTATTACTTTATACCAGCCCCCACTCTCTCTCCAGTGTTTTACATAAGAGATAATCTCGGGATTAGTCCTTGGTGTAACCTTTGTTTATATCTGCAATAGGGTGTGGCACTGCTCTTCTACATTCTGTTTAGAGTTCTTTGTTGACATGACCCTCCCGGTTGGATTACTTTGGTGTATATAAGGGGCTGGCTTGAGGCCCCTTCACCTTTTGAGCCTTTTAGCTTTCGGCTTTTGGCTCCTGTGGCTTTGGCCTCCGGCCTTTTGCTTTTGGCTTTTTGCTCTTTGGCCTTTTGCTCCTCTGGGTAGGACTCAGCTGGGATGAGATCCTCTCTCTTTGGTGGGAGACTTAGGTTCTTTTGTATGGTCTAAGTTTGGACCAGAGCTAGAGTTTGTTCATTATATTGGAGTGCTGTGGAAGAGCTTTTGTACTATTAAAAGCCATTTTTGGAACTGCACTGGTGAGTTTTCATCTGTTCCCCTGGCGTCCTTGGAGGTAGAAGAGAACTTCTGTCCCGACACTGTCGGGGACCCCGTGGGGGCTCCCCAACAGGATTCCAGGGATGAAACCCATGTCAGCCATGTGGAAGACAAAAGCTATGCTATCACACTGTGCTATCACTCTGAGCCCACAGGATTGGGGGGATGGGGTATTGGGCCACACCTGGTGATGCTCAGGGGTTATTTCTAGCTCTACACTCATGGGGGCACTGGATGCTGGCACCTTACCCACTGTACTATCTCTCCAGTCCCTTCTAATATTTACATGATTCTGACCACAATTACTCTCATGTTACTGAAGCGGCCTCTAAAAATACTTCATATCATTAAATCCATTCCCCACTCATTAATCTGAACTAAGCCTTACAAGAGTCTTTAACCTCTTCAAGGTTTGTTTTGGGGTTATACTTAGGTGCTTAAGGCTTACTCCTAGCTCTGCCCTCAGGGATCACTCCTAGTGGGGTTAGGAAACCATATGAAGTTCCAGGGATCAAACGTGGGTTGGCTGCATGCAAAGTAATTGTCCTACCGACTATACTTTGACCCACCCTTCAGGGTTGTTTAATTTTTATTGACTCACCATGAGATATACAGCTACAAATTTGTTCATGATTGGGTTTCAGTCATACAATGTTCCAACACCCATTCTGCAACATCCATGTCCCCAGTTTTCATCCGCCTCCCAGCCTGTCAGGGTTTTTGATAGTTTCAGAAAGTTCGATCTTCTTAAATTGCAATACATTCTGATTTTCTCAGGAAAGATTCTGTTTCTGTTGCCCTAACACAATTATTGTCCTCCCTCTACTCTTGAAGTTTCCAAATTAGGCCAATCAGTTCTGTGTTCTTACTAGTTAAAGGTCTTGGCCCTGGGGCCAGAGTGATAGTATAGCGGGCCACCGAGGTTCCATCCCGGCATTCCATATGGTCCCCCGAGCACCATCAGGAGTAATTCCTGAGTACAGAGCCAGTAGGAACCCTGAGTATTGCTGGGTGTTACCCAAAGAAGAAAAAAAAAGTCTTGGACCTAGTTTGCTTTTCTATATTGTTCTTTCCAACGCTTTTTGAATTTCATTCTCCTCCCATCTCCTCCCTAGTGAGTTGCAATCCTCTGGGAAAGCTCTTCCTGATCCACCGGAGGGTGTTCCCTCACATGACTTACTCCTAGTGATAACGGATACCACAGAACTAGAGCACACATACCTTTACTGTAACTATATAAGCTGTAAGTTCTACAGCAGGGTTTGGGGATCAGATGCAGTGCCAGGGATTGAACCCAGCTGTGCTGAGGGTAAGGAAAGGCCCCTACCTCTAACCTATCATTCTGGCTGGCATAGTTTTGTTGGTTCAGGGCCACACCTGGTAATGCTTGGGGGAGCGCGGTCACTCCTGGCTTTGCACTCAAGAATTACTCCCAGTGGTGCCCAGGGGACATACGGGATCCCAGAAATCGAACCCAGTTGGCCTCATGGAATGCAAGTGTCCAACCTGCTTACTAGCTCTCCAGCCTCATATTCTTTCTTTAAGGAAAACACATTCTTGCTGTTAGTGGCATGGCTCATTGGCTACAAACACCAGCCTAGCAAGTATAAATAACGACCTAAGTATGAGATCCCTGGCACTGCCCACATTGCCTAGCATGGCCTGGGTGGCTGTTATTTAGGATCTCCAGCACTACATCAGAGTGTGTGATAACCCGCTGCATGGCCGGGTGTGTGCACGTACCCAAATTAAGATGTACAAGCACTATATTCGGGAAGGAGCATGACTCCTAACAAACACATATGCAAGCACCAAAACTAAAGTACATATACCTGGCATGTAGCACATCAAAGTGTGCATACTATCATCAATGGTGTGTAACCTCTGGTTATCACAATCACTTGATCACTTGATCACTTGATATCCTGTTATTCATCGATTTGCTAGAGCGGGCACCAGTAACATTTCCATTTGACCCTAGCATGGGCCAGTGTAGTCCAATGGCATCTGCTCGCTTAAGGAATATGAAGAGCCTCAAACTGTTCGTTCAGGGTGTTGGACGAAGAAGTCTGACCATCTTGTAGGTGGGCGGCCACGTGATCTTTAGGACGTCCCGTGGGATCCAGTCGGTAATGGCTCTAGTCCAGTGGTCATCTCCAAATCGCATTACAAGTCCAGTCCATCTGATTTTCGGTGCCTTGGTAAATGAGACAGTCCCTGACTCCCTGACCAACCATAACCGTAACAATGGTTATCACAATAGCAGCAATATAGGGAAGGGAAGAGGCAGAAGGAAAGATGAAAATGTGCATTCTTTCTGAGAGCTATCTTCTGGGAAATGAACTGATAACAGAAACTGCTAGTATGCACAGGGATAGAACAATCCCTTTCTATCTATCCTTGAGAGTAAATTCACACACAGGACCCCACAGCAAATTCTACATATACACTGAATAGTAAACAGAATACATTTACATGAAAAGATATTTTATTTTATTTTTTTCCTTACAATAATATTTTTTTTAAATAAAAGAATTATGATTAAAATATGGTATAATTTATAGTGATTTTTATCCACCAAACTTGCATATAAATTTACTAAAATTTTTGAGTTCTTTTTTTGCTTTACAATTCATATAAAGATTTAGTAAATGCCAAAATTATGCCCCTTATGATTATCTACTTTTCCTACAATCTTCCGGAATTTCTTTTTTTTTCTTTAAGTATTTTATTATACCACCATGAGATATACAAATAAAAGATATACAATTAAAAAGTTCATATTTGGGTTTTGGTCATACAGTGTTCCAGCACCCGTCCCTCCACCAGTGCCCATTTCCCACCACCAACGTCCCGGTTCCCTCCCCCTTCCCCAGCCCACCTCCATGGCAGGTTCTTTTATTTCTTTCCCTTTCCTCTCTCTCTTTCTCTTTTCCTTCCCTTCCAGACTATGGATTACAGAACATACATTAAAAGGTTGTCAAGTGTATCCTTTTGCTTCTATTTGATGCTCAGTTCTAGGTTGGCATTAGTACCCTCGACAATTATTAGCACACTGTTCCATTTTCTGTCTTACCTAACCTCCTGACTCCCACACGTTTGTGATAATTTCCACCTTTGACAAGACCTCCTGATATATGACTTGACCTTGGATATTGGTATCATAATATGTACATATATATTTATGCCATGCAAATAAATGCAGTCATTCTGTATCTGTCTCTCTCCTTCTGGCTAATTTCGCTCAACATAATTTTCTCCATGTCCATCCATTTATAGGCAAATTTTTTTAACTTCATTTTTTCCTAACAGCTGCATAGTATTCCACTGTGTAGATGTACCAAAGCTTCTTTATCCAGTCATCGATTTTCGGGCACTCTGGTTGCTTCCAGATTCTGGCTATTGTGAATAATGCTGCATGAACATAAAAGTAGGGATGGTGTTTCCGCTGCGTATTTCTGGTTTCCCAGAGTATATTCCCAGGTGTGGTATGGCTGGGTCAAATGGGGGGTTCAATTTCTAGTCTTTGGAGGAAAGTCCATATTGTTTTCCAGAAAGGCTGTACCAGTCCGGCATTCCCACCAACAATGGATGAGTGTCCCCTTTTCCCCACATCCACGCCAGCACTTGTTGCTCTTGCTCTTTTGAATATGTGCCAGTCTCTGTGATGTAAAGTGGTATCTCATTGTTGTTTTGATTTGCATCTCTCTGATGATTAGTGATGATGAGCATTTTTTCATATGTTTTCTGGCCATTCGAATTTCTTCCTTGCTGAAGTTTCTGTTCATTTCTTCTCCCCATTTTTTTGATGGGGTTGCTTGTTTTCTTCTTGTAAAGTTCTACCAGTGCCTGATATATCCTGGATATTAACCCCTTATCAGATGGGTATTGGGTGAATATTCTTTCCCATTCTGTGGACTGCTTTTGTATCTTAGTCACTGTTTCTTTTGAGATGCAGAAGCTTTTTAGTTTCATGTAGTCTCATATGTTTATGTTTTCTTCTAGTTGCTTTGTTAGTGATGTTTCACCTTTGAAGATGCCTTTAGCTTCAATGTCGTGGAGGGTTTTTCCTATATTTTCTTCAATGTACTTTATGGATTCAAGTCTGATATTGAGATCTTTAGTCCATTTTGATCTGATTTTTGTGCATGGTGTTAGACACAGGTCCAAATTCATTTTTTACATGTCGCTGCCCAGTTTTCCCAACACCACTTGTTGAAGAGGCTCTCCTTACTCCATTTTAGACTCATTGCACCTTTATCAAAGATTAAATGATCATGTGTTTGAGGTTGGGTGTCAGGATACTCAATTCTATTCCATAGGTCCACAGGTCTGTTTTTATTCCAATACCATGCTGTTTTAATTACTACTGCCTTGTAGTACAGTTAGAAGTTGGGAAAGGTGATGCCTCCCATTTTCTTTTCCCGAGGATTGCTTTAGGTATCCTTGGGGGGTTTATTGTTCCATACAAATTTCTTCAAAGAAATTGACCAAATGCTCCTGAAAAATATATTTTAAACATGTTATTTACTGAGGGTATGAATTTGCAGAAAGCACTATATATATATATATATATATATATGGTTTATTAATAATTCAACATTGACAGGAGGGGAGAAAGTTCAATAGTGAAAATGAACAGAAGTCAACTTATTGGTGGTCTCTACACTGGCAGACTGGAAACCACGTGCTTTTACAGACACAGAGCTCTGAATAACGAAGAAATATATGTGTGTATTTTCCATTTTATATTGTTTCTTGTTTGCATTCTAAGCTCAAAATTCTGATTTTCAGAAAATCAAATTTAGAATAACAACATATATTTCTTTTATAACACAAAGAAATACTATCAATCAATTATGGGGAAAACTCGGTTCTATCCTGGGCACTCATTTTTTTATTTTTTATTTTTACAATTACAAAGATATACAATTAAAAAGTTCATATTTGGGTTTTGGTCATACAGTGTTCCAGCACCCATCCCGCCACCAGTGCCCATCTCCCACCACCAACGTCCCCGGTTCCCTCCCCTCCCCCATCCCTCCTCCATGGCAGGTTCTTTATTTCTTTCCATTTCTCTCTCTCTTTTTCCTTCCCCTCCAGTCTATGGATTACAGAACATACATTAAAGGGTTGTCATGTGTATCTTTTTGCCTCTATTTAATGCTCAGTTCTAGGTTGGCATTAGTACCCTCGACAATTGTTCACACTGTTCCACTTTCTGTCTTACCTAGCCTCTGACTCCCACACGTTTGTGATAATTTCCACCTTTGACAAGACCTCCTGATATATGTTTCACTTGACCTTGGATATTGGTATCATAATATGTACATATATATTTGTGTTATGCAAATAAATGCAGTCATTCTGTATCTGTCTCTCTCTAATTTCGGCTCAACATAATCTTCTCCATGTCCATCCATTTATAGGCAAATTTTATAACTTCATTTTTCCTGACAGCTGCATAGTATTCCATTGTGCAGATTTACCAAAGCTTTTTTATCCAGTCATCGACTTTCGGGCACTCTGGTTGCTTCCAGATTCTGGCTATTGTGAATAATGCTGCTATGAACATAAAAGTAGGGATGGTGTTTCCGCTGCGTATTTTTGGTTTCCCAGAGTAGATTCCCAGGAGTGGTATCACTTGGATCACTTGAATCCCGTTATTCATCGATTTGCTTTCGAGCGGGCGCCAGTAACATTTCCATTGGGCGCTATCACGTGCCAATGTAGCCCAATGGCATCTGGTTGATTTAGGAATATGAAGAGCCTCAAACCATTCCTTCAGGGTCTTTACAAAGAAGTCTGACCATCTTGTAGGTGGGCGCCCACGTGATCTTTTGACATGGCGTGGGATCCAGTCGGTAAGGGCTCTAGTCCAGCGGTTGTCTCCAAATCGCATTACATGTCCAGCCCATCTGATTTTCGGTGCCTTGGCAAACGAGACAGCGTCCCTGATTCTGGAATAGCGGCGGAGGTCAGAACTCTGGATTCCTTCTCTCACTTGAGTGAGGCATGATATTCCAAGCATAGCTCTTTTGATTCCTCTCTGGGAGACCCGAATAGCATTCTTATCCTGCTTTCGTAGGGCCCAGGTCTCTGAGGCGTATGTTAATGCAGGGGAGTGGTATGGCTGGGTCAAATGGGAGTTCAATTTCTAGTCTTTGGAGGAATGTCCATATTGTTTTCCAAAAAGGCTGTACCAGCCGGCATTCCCACCAACAATGGATGAGTGTCGCCTTTTCCCCACATCCACGCCATCACTTGTTCTTGCTTTTTCTGAATATGTGAATCCTGGGCACTCCTTGTGGCCCCCAAGTATGGAGTGATCCCTGAGTACAGAGCCAGAATGAATACCTCAGCATCTCTGGGGGTGGCACCTCCCTACCTCCACCACCAAAAAAAGGAAAAGATGAAGCATTGGAGGGCCAGAGTGATAGTACAATGAGTACGGCATCTGCTTTGAACACGGCAACCTACCAGGATTCAATCCCCAGAATCCCATACGGTCCCCCCGAGCACTGCCAGGAGTAATTCCTGAGTGCAGAGCCAGAAGTAAGTCCTGAGCATAGCTGGGTGTAACCCCCAAAAAAAGCACTGTCATACCTTAAATGGCGATGCTTTTTATTGTTGTTTTACCTTTTTTTTTAACAAAGCATCGTGACTTACAAAATTACAAAGATATTTATGATTTTCCAGGTGTATATTGTTCCAACACCTTCACTGCCTTCACCAGTGCCCACTATCCACTGGGTGTCGGCCAATGCATACCTGGAGGTGCGTAGGGGATATTCTGGATTCCTGGAAGGGCTCATGAAACCATACTAGTTTCAATACCAGTGCTAGGATGGTACCCAGGTGTTGTATGACAGGCCCTAGCTAGCTTGGGAGCTTTGCTGTTTAATCCACTCACAGTTTAAGCTATTTACATATTAAGCCAGCCATGCTATGAGATCTTTCTTCTGTGTAAACACCGATGAAGGGTGTGGCAATTGCAAGAGTCATTTGGACTCTGAATCAGTAACTTCTGAAATATTACTGTAATCTCTACCATGATTTCAATGTTCTCTAGATTGAGCACAATTCCTCTTAATACCCACTGGTCCCAGCATGGGACAGTTAGAATTTACCAGGAGACTACCATCCTAGCTATGTTGAGACTACCACCTTAGATCAAAGGAAGGATCATGCTAGTTTGCTTGAGCAGGAGAGCATGACCCTTTCTGTAAATAGAGGACAAGACACTCAGAATCACCTTGGTGCAGAATAGAAAATAGACGGACCTTGTGGGTACCATCCAGATTGCATGAAACCCATAAAGTTATGATGTGTTTCTCCCCATGAAAATACATCCATTGAGATTTATTTCTTTTTATCAGCTCTCTGTCTCCCTCCAGTGTTTTGAAGAAAATATAATCTCAGAGAAAGGGACTAGTCCCTGACATAATCATTTGTTTAGACCTGAAACAAGTGTGGCATCACCCTAGGGTGGTACCAACCTACTTCTACACCTAGAAGCTGATTTGTTGATCTTTGTTGACACGACCCTCCCTGAAGATGGGATTACTTCTGGATATATAAGGGGCCTGACTTGAGGTACTGGGACCCACTTTGGTGGGAGACCTGGGCCCAAGCATATGGTCTAAGTTCTGACCAAGAGCTAGAGGTCTGAGGAACCCCATTATTTTGGATTGTAGTGGCAGAGCTTGTTTTATTTGTAATTATTTTTTTAAAAATATTCTTTTGGAACCACGCGCAGACTCTTGAGGTTTTCTTCCATTCCCTGCTGACCACAGAGGTAGAGTGGGAACTCATTTCCTGATATCGTTGGGGACTCCAGAGGCTCCCGACACCTGGGAAAGACCATTTAAAGCAACCAATATACCCCACTATATTATCTCTCTGATCCAGAGACAGACATGGGGCAGAGCTGCTACTCTTCTGTGCCCAGCCGCTCACAAGGAGCCCAGGAGAGATGGTGGGTTCTAGCCCTGGCCCAGCCCAGCAGAGCCTTGCAACAAGCCAGACGACCCACCCCCACTCCATGAGGGCCTCCATTTTTCACATCTGGACTTCTCTCTCATCAGAACTCCACCCAGCAGACCAGCCTATCACAGTCCGGCTCATCGAAATCCACCCTGCTGCAGTCTTTTTTAATCCGGCTCAGGTATGCTGATCCAGAGACAGACATGGGGCAGAGCTGCTACTTGCTCTCCCTGTGCCCAGCCACTCACAAAGAGCCCAGGAGAGATGGGGGTTCTAGCCCTGGCTCGCCAGCCCAGCAGAGCCTTGCAACAAGCCAGACAACCCCCTACTCCATGAGGGCCTCCATTTTCCACATCCTGGACTTCTCTATCATCAGAACTCCACCCAGCAGACCAGCCTATCACAGTCTGCTCGCGCGGCCAGCGGCTGGGTGGTTCATCATTAAATGCTTGACTTAGAGATGACTGCAAGAGTATGCTACCTGCACGCAGAGCCTGGCAAGCTACCCGTGTTGTATTTGATATGCCAAATACCAGTAACAATTATAGACCTCATTCCGGAATGGATTGTGGCTCTTTATGTTCCTGGAGCAAGCAGATGCCCTTGGGCTCTACTAGCATGAGACAGGACATATGGAGATGTTACTGGGGGCCCGTCGTGCAAATCGATGAACAACGGGAAGACAGTGATACAGTGATTATCTCTCTGGACCCAATTTTCAGTAACTAATTTCAAATCTCATTACTCTAAGAATTACATAAAGAATTAGTCCATATTTCTGAAGTTGTATATCCACAGTTTTATACATTGCGGGAAATGTACCAAAATGTTATAGTGGTATCCACGGTTAAATAACATAATTACAGATTATTTAGTTTTAGATAAAAAATATTAAACATGTTCACATAAAACACATCATACTATTTTCTGACAAAGGAGAACAGAAGCCAAATCTGACATTAATATCCATCGTGAGAATCTAAAACATATCTGAGTGTTTGGATGTTGAATTACACTTAATTTTCAGTAACACTTTTTTGATAGAAGTGGTGGTGCCTACCTGGCGGTGATTAGAGGCTATTCCTGGCTCTGTGCTCAGGGATCATTCCTGGAAGGAGCTGAGGGATCTACAGCAACAAAGGATGCAACAAATATACATGTCATATAAGTATCAATATAAGCCAAGTGTACTCATTTTTCTAATCATATTGCAAGTCTCACCTGCAGATTCCACACTAAGTCAAATTTGCCACATTTTGAAGATGTTAAAGATTTAGGTCAATTAATAAAATTTTTAAAATATAAAACTGAGATTCAAAAAAACCAAAGAAGGGCCAGAGACATTACAATGGGGGGGCACTGGCCTTGTTTTGCCAACACAGGTTTGATCCCTGGCACCACATACAGTCCCCAAGCTCTGCTCAGAGTGATTACTGAGCAAAGAGCCACGAGTAATCCCTGAGCACAAGCCAGGTTTGGCCCAAAAAACAAAATATACATATATAAAACCCGAAGAGAAAGTCTGCTATCGACATGCGCAAGCCTGTCAAGTATTTGTTCATTAAGTTATTAATTTCATATTTTCTCTTAAGAAACATATTTTGACTATTGGTACAGTTTCCCTAAACCATATACCCAAGCTTCCTATTGAGATGATTTGCTTAAAATAGATAGAATGACTGCATTTATTTTCCCAATATATATCTACGATACCAATATTCAAGGTCAGGCAAAACATGTATCAGGAGGTCTTGTCAATAGGTGGAATCTACCACAAATGTGGGGGAGTCAGAGATTAGGTAAGACAGAGAAGGGAATAGTGTGCTAATAATCATCAAAAATGGTAATACCAGCCTAGAACTGAACATTGAATACAGGGCAAAAGATACACATGATAACTTCTGAAATGTATGTACTGCAATCCACAATGTAGAGGAAGAGAGGAGAGAGAGAGAAAGAAAAAGAGAAAAGAAATAAAAAAAAACCTGCCATGGAGGCAGGCTAGGGAGGTGGGAGGGAATCGGGGACATTGGTGGTAGGAAATGGGCACTGGTGGAGGGATGGGTGCTTGGAACACTGTATGGCGAAACCCAAACATGAGCATCTTGTAATTCTGTATCTCACAGCGGTACAATAAAATATAAAAAAATGAAATATAAAAAGAAAATGATCAAAACATAAATAAAATAACACTGAGATTTTCAAGTTCTATGCAGAAGAGACTTGGAAATAATGCTTACATGCCATTACTGATAGCAATGATCATGTTAATTTTGGGGGTTTTTGAGGCTCAGTTTAGATCTTAAGAGAGGAAGGTGGAACTCACAAAAGCAATACCATCCAAACAATCCTACTGAAGACTAGAAGAAGCTATAAGAGATAAGCAGCCGTTTCTTCTGTCTGGCTGGAGTGTCTGTAAGCACAGCGGCTGTATCTAGCAAAGGCGGGAGGAAGGAAAGGAAATACCACAGCAGCGTGGATGTTGTTCTGGGCCCAGAAAGTAGCAACTGCACCTTGGCGACAAGCAAGACAAAGCAAAGGGGACAGAAGATGTACTTGACAGGAGAGTAGACAGTCAGCAGATGAGTAGGAGGAGACGGCATATGCACAGTAGGCTGGAATGCAGGAGGAAAAAGGCCTTGGAGTAAGGATGAACAGTTCAACTTAATGCAAAAACACAGTAAAGGGGCTCAGTGAAGCAAGTCCAGAAACCCAAGGCAACACTTCAAGCAGCACTTCAGGCTGTCCAATGGCTACATATTTAGACAGGGCTCTTCCAAAATATGAGGTGTGACAGTCCTGAGTAAACATATTCACAATGCGGCAAAACTTTTCTTTTGTTAGAAATAAAAGCATAAAAAAGGAATTTAGAGGTGCCAGTTGTTTATTTTAATTGGTGTTGTATCTGGCTTTCACAATTTGAACAAATAAGAAGAAAACTCAGAGAGCAAAGTAACCCAACTTTAGGCTTTAAGAAATATGGGGGCGCGGAGTATTGCCCAGGCGGGTAGGGCTTTTGCCTTGCACACAGCCGACCTGGGTTCGATCCCTGGCATCCAATATGGTCCCCTGAGCACCGCCAGGGGTAATTCCTGAGCAAAGAGTCAGGAGTAACCCCTGAGCGCCACCAGGTATGACCCAAAAACAAAAAAAAAAAAAAAACAAAAAAAAAATCCGAGCAACTTGTTACAAAGTGCTTATATAAAACAGATGCGGTATAAAGATAAATAGGAAAATAATAAAAATCACAACTTCAAACAGATAATCTAATGTGACAGGAATAAAGCAGGTAATGTGATAAACAACTGTCCTAACTACAATAGTAAATCTCTCCGCATTTGTTAACTAAATGCAATTGTAGCTTAATTTTGTCGACGATCTGTAGTTTTCACAAATGGTTATATATTGCAACTAGAGGAATTTTTTCCCAACTTGTGAAGAAATGACAAACAAACTAATAATTCAAAAGTGGGGCTGTGTTGGATGACACTGCCTAGCTAGCTTTGGATCTTTGCTATTTAAGCTACTTACTGTGTAAGCCATTTACATGTCTTTAAACCAAGTTTCATACTAACAGATCTCTCTTTTGTAAACACTGATAGAGGGTGTGGCAGTTACAGGAGTCATTTAGACTCTGAATAACTTTTGGAATATTTATTATAATCTCTTCTATGATTTTAATGCTATCGAGATTGGGCACAATCCCAATACCCACAATTCCTAATACCCAGCATGGCACAATTAGAATTTACCCAGACCACCACCAGGGCTATGTTGAGACTACCGTTTATCAAATCTGCCAAGATCAAAGGCGGGATCATGCTAGTTTGCCCTCAGGGCCACGAGCACGCCCCTTTTTAGTAAATAGAAAGAAAGGACACTCAGAGTTACTCCTAATGCAAAGTAGAAATAAGAAGGATACCATCTGATGCATGCATAGTCCATGGCCTGAAATTATGATTCTCCCCATTAATATACATACATTAAGATATATTTCTTTATACCAGTTCTCTCTCTCCCCCCCCATTTTTTTTTTTTTTTTGCTTTTTTGTGTCACACCCGGCAATGCTCAGGGGTTACTCCTGGCTCTGCACTCAGGGGTTACTTCCTGGCGGTGCTCAGGGGACCATATGGGATGCACCAGGATCGAACCCAGGCCGGCACAGACGGACGCGTGCAAGGCAAACGCCCTATCCGCTGAACTATCGGCTCCAGCCCACCATGTTTTGACATAATGTAAGAGAAGTGAGAAAAGAGAGAGAGACAGAGCGAAAGAGAGAGAGACAGACAGAGAGAGAGAGTGAAGGCAAGGAGCCTGCCATAGAGGCAGGCTGGGGGGGCAGAGAGGGAATTGGGGACATTGGTGATGGGTAGTGAGCACTGGTGGAGGGATGGGTGCTGGAACACTATGTGACTGAAACCCAAACATGAACATGTTTGTAATTGTGTATCTCACTGTAGTATAACAAAAAAAATTTTTAAGGATAATCTTATGTCAAAAAGAGGAAGGAACTAGCCCTAGCATTATCATTTGTTTAGACTGAAACAGAGGTGTGGCACCACCTAACATCTACACCTAAAAGCTAATTCCTTGATCTTTGTTGACACAACCCACCCTGAAGAAAGGACTATGGCTTTTTGGGTATATAAGTGGACTATGTGAGGCAGGTTCATCCATTTTTAGTGGGAGACCTAGGCCTGAGTGCCTGGTTGGTAAAGAGCTAGAGGTCTGGAGGGACTCCCTTATCTTGGATTGTAGTTGCAGAAGCTTGTTTTATTACTGGTAATTAGTAAAGGTTTTTGAAACTAAGCTGAACTGGTGGTTTATTAGGCTGACCTTGAGATAAAAAGGGAATTCATCCCCCCAATATTGTTGGGAACCCCAGCGAATCCCTGACAGGGCTGGAAATTTATGAACTCACGGCAGTGTCTAACTTGTATTTGGGAGAGAGGTCCTGATTTCAATCCCTGGCACCGTAACACATTTTTAGAAGTCTAATAATGAAGGCCTCAATGTATATTGCACCTCTTAATCTATTCCTTCCCAACATCATGAGTATTTCATAAACTTGCATTTGGGAGAGAGTTCCTGATTTCAATCCCTTGGCACCATAAAACATTTTTAGAAGTCTAATAATGAAGGCCTCAATGTATATCGCACCTCTTAATCTATTCCTTCCCAACATCATGAGTATTTCATAAACATCATTTGACCCACTTTCACCACAAGGTGGCGAGAAGCCCAAGCAGTCTCTTTTACCAAGATGCAAGAACTGAGTAACTAGCGAACCACCAGGTGTCAACCTAGAGAAGGAAGACCGTTTTTTTCACTCAGGAGCACTTAGGTTTGTGGAATAATCATCTAAATCCCATCAAAAATAAATGGCTCCCCGATTAATTGTCCAAATAGTTTGTATAGTTATTCTCTATAACTGTTAAGCGCAAGATACCAACCAGGTAAAATGTCGTTTGAGCCCACCCCCAAGCAAAACCAGTTAGTTTACTGTTTCATACATAGATTCAACCACTCTTAAACCTGCGAGACAAAGTAATCCAATCGATTTCATCTATTTCATACACTGTGAGCAAACAATCTTCTAAACTAGATCTGGGTAACTGTGGTTTTAGATTCGTCTACTTTTCCTTTTCTGTTTTTTCATAAGCAGTTTCAAAGGATTTTTTTTAAAGCTGCCCTAAATCCGCTGCATACGCGCATTTCCAGTGCTAGTTTACAGAAGCACTGCATGTTGCCAAAAGACTTCAAAAGAGGCACACAGAATACTCCAGAAGATACAGCCTGAGAATGACTACGGGGTAGTACCAGGCTCTAAGCAAAAAACTGAAAATAACAAATTAAGCCTGCTGAATGCAGAAGCGTGCTTCTAAGTTCCTTAGTTCCTCACCAGTTTCTAACAAAGATCTCTGGATCTTGTTGCAAACATTTGACACCGAAAACAGTCATACTGTCTTTTTTTTTTCAGGTGGTGCTTTTTTAGAACAAATTCTATTTTTATTTCTCTACGCACACATACTCCTAAAACCCTAGCGGTAGGTGGTGTCGCTGAAAAGGACTTTTTCTTCTTCCTTCGAGGAAGTGCTTGAGCCTTTTCTCCCGGTGGTGTGATCACGCCAACGACTGCTCTCCGTGGCTAATTCGGAAATGGGAGGAGAGCAAGGTGAGGACAAGGCCAAAGCGAATGATTACATCTCAGACTTCTCTCTCTCTGGCTCCTTTGACGGCTTCATCGGCCTAAGCCAACGGTTTCTTTTCAACCTGCCTGCAAGTGAGGGGCTTTAAACAGCAAAGAATCCAAGAATGAGGCCAGGCCAAGAATGCTGCGTGCGTGCGCGCAGACGCTCAGCTCTGGATGGCATTACGTTTTCCTTTACAATTCGGTAGATATTCCTGTGCCCAACTGGTTCCACCCCTTTCCCGTGTCCCAGCACACATCCCCCGTCCTCCGCCCTGCAGTGCCAGGCACGCACGCAGCAGCCGGCTCTCCGCAGATCAGCCTCTCTGAAGGCTCACAGCAGCGCGAGCCAGCCGGGGGCCCGGCCCGCACCCCCGCGCCCGCTCTGCCATTATCTTGCTATTAGGATGTGTTCGGTAGGGGGCTCTGGAGGGCACGTCGAGGTTTACGGTAGGCAGCCACCAATCGGAGGCTCCAATGCAGAGAAGTCAGGTTCTGCCTCCCGGCAGCCCCCGTGTCTCCTTCCCTCGCTCCACACCTACTGTCTGCAGCCGCGAGCGGACGGGCGCCGGAGCGCGCAGGGGGGCACGGACAGCGCCGCGGCGTGCGCATGCGCAGCGGGGTTGTTTTCACAAAGCTGCTCTTAAAGTGAGCTGGCAGCCTCCAGCCGCCCGTCTTTGTAAGGGAGACCACTGAAAGCGGGCAGGAGCGCGAGCAGCTGCGGCGGCTGCCCTGACTTTTAAGAATCTCAATGAACTGTTTGTAAGGAATTACTGATCCTGCCTGCACGCTTTCTGCACGGCCAAGACATCGATCAGTGTTAGCTGAAGATCACATTTTTATATGCGATCTTGACTTTTTGTCTTACATTATATTTTTATAGATTTTTTGTTATAAAACATGGTGCTGGGAAAGGTGAAGAGTTTGACAATAAGCTTTGACTGTCTTAATGACAGCAATGTCCCTGTGTATTCTAGTGGGGATACAGTCTCAGGAAGGGTGAATTTAGAAGTTACTGGGGAAATCAGGTGAAATCTCTTAAAATTCATGCAAGAGGACATGCGAAAGTACGCTGGACCGAATCTAGAAACGCCGGCTCCAATACTGCCTATACACAGAATTACACTGAAGAAGTCGAATATTTCAACCATAAAGACATCTTAATTGGACATGAAAGAGGTAAGTTTTGTGTTATTCAGAGAATACTGATCCTGCTTGGGAAAGCACTGTTTTTCTGAATTAATGTAATTCTAGCATAATACATTTGGAAAGATTAGCAAAGTTGGGAGATTGGGCTTCTGACATTCATCGTGTGCTGAATCGTAATGCATGCAGGCATCTGCGAAGTGACTGCAAACTGCACTACTCAACCTCTACTGTACCATACGCACTTGCAGTCCGTCTGCACCTTATAAATTCTGCTTCATCTGATCAGTTCATTTATTAAGATGGTTTCTGCTAGTGCCTAAACGCTGGGATCTTTATTAGATTTTTTGCCCCTTTGTGATTGGCAGCCTCAAATCTAAAACTAAGCATTGAAGAAATAGAATAGCGTTTTTAAGTGGCTTACAAGATGTATTTTATTTTTAATGTTGACCCTTAGAAGACTTTAAAGAATTGATCATTGTTCTTTGATAAAGGGCTTGCTGTGGCTTATTTTGACATATGGTATCAACACTCCCCACGTGTTTTTTTCCTATTTTTTTTCACCTCCGTTCCTTAGAAATTTGCATAGAGAAGTCTCTATTTTAAAGGACAGTGTCTACCATATGCTACGTCTCAGGTCTCTTTTAGAAGCCAGTTAGGGTCAGTAATTTTCTTTTCCAAGCATCCTGCCTAACTTTGGACTTGCATTCAATGAACCCGAGTCAGTCAAATGGAATTGAAAAGTATTTGGCATTATTGGATTTGATGATTTGTTTAGAAAGGGAAGATACCGGCTTGTCAAAGGGAGAAAAGGTTCTGAGATTTCCAATCTGTTGTTTAAATGGTTACTTGTGGAAATATAGGAGACTCTAAGCTTGTTTTTCTAAGTTTCCACCCTTTGTTAGAAGCGGTTCAATCCTGTTTCTGACCAGTTCTGGGGTGGTGAGGAGGGGCGTCGCTCTGCTCTCAGCAGATTGGCTACACGCGTCAGGTGGTGGCGATGACTTCAATTCCCTAGCCCAAGAAGAATATAATGTTAAAACTGGAGTTATGTAATTTTTTGTTTCTCCTTTTTTAATGCAATCTTTAGTTCAAATGATGACGATTTTTCAAGAGTCGAGCACACTCTGATCTTTTTTTTCCTATTAAAACTATGCATCTCCGAGGAACTGCCAACTAAGGCAAGTGTAGCAATGAAAGATGCCTGGAGTTACATCATTCATACATTTGTTTGGTCTGCTACAGTTAAATCAATGCTTGAGTTGGGTGTTAGTAGTTATATATAGTAATTTGCAGTTCAAAATGATTTCTAAAATAATCCTCCAGGCAGTACACTGGTGTAAAAAAAAAAAAAAAAGCCGCCTAATGACAGCCCCGGTTATTTGTTGAAAAGCAGGCACGCGACTGAAACACTTGCTGACCATTGCAGATTTTTTATAAAAGGGGTGAGAAAGAGGAAACAAGGTTTTAAAAAAAGGAGTTGAAGCTTGCGGTGGGGTACAAAATGGAAAATGCTGGGAACACTTAGCAATTTGTGACTGGAGCTCTGTACCCCGCACGAGCTGCCCCTTAACCCTGCGAAGCGTGGGCAAGCTCTACGCCTGGAATAGTTTCAATGACTTAAAATTGGGACCTCTCAAACTAGCCTGGTGGCCGAGGCCCGCCCCGGCAGCCGGGCGATAGGTGGAGCGGGGTTTGTTAGCCTGTTGCTAAGGCGATGCCAGGCTCTGATTGGATGGAGCCAGGTGGGAGCGCCGGCTCTGCCGGCGAGCGAGGCTGCAAACCGGCGTGCGCCGGTAAAAGGTCCCTCCAGCGCGGGCCCCAGGGGCTTCCCCTGTGGCTTGGTACCACGTCCCCCATGTCGCCCCGTGTTCGGCTGACTAGCCACCCGGAGCAGCAGCCACTTGGGGTCTCAGCTGTGCTCGGGGGGCGAGGCTCATGCTCCCTTTACAGGTGTCCGGTTGCTGGGTTCGACTCGGGCTCACCCGTCTTGGGAGAAGAAGACTCATGGACCGATTCAGCGGGACCCTGAGTCCCTGCGAGGTGGCGGGAGGTGTCTGAGCGTTTGCCCACCCCCCCGCCCCGAGCTGCAACCCAAACGCGCTTCCCGACCTGCTCCAGCGGCTACCTGGCTCGACTGAGCACGCCGGCTAATCCTGCGGGGAATGGAAGGAAAGTGCCAGAAACATGATGCGCTAGGCCTCGCTGAGGACCCAAAGCCCTGCCCGTTTCTACCCCACCCGAGCTTCCCTTGACCCCCGGCTGTAAAGGTGTCAGGGTGGCCCGAGCCAGATCGAACCGGTCACCGGCTGGGACGTGCAGAGCGGAAGCGCGGCGGCGCCTTGGGCCCGCCCCTCCAGCAGGCTAGGCTGCGCGTGCGCGAGCGCGACGTATGCTGTATGTATAGCGGGGCGCGCGGGCGGGGCCGGCTGGGATCTGCTCGCGCCGGTTTAGGCCAGTCCGCTCCTGCTCCGGTCTAGTTCTTGATTGACAGCCCGGCACTTGTTTACCACGGCGCGGCCGCCGCCGCTCGCTTCCATGAGACTGCTGAGCTGGCACAAAAGCGGGAGCGAGGAGGGCAGCGACGGAGAGCCAGGCAAACTTTGTGCGCCCGCAGCGGCTC
>JAJIBD010012924.1:0-23451 GCA_021461705.1 Cryptotis parvus | reverse complement strand
GGCTCTGGGAGCTGATATTTGCATGTATTCAGCAACGAAATATATGAATGGTAAGACCCACAGTGTGTACATGTTGATTGTTGTTTCCATGGATGAATGAAAGCAGAGCAAGTCTCCAAGTTTGAACTTTTCATTCTATTATTCAGGTTTCTCTGTGACTCATGGGGGGAAGCTGTACTTGGATTAAATTGGCAATTTCACTTTGAGCAGGCAAATCTATGCATGAGTTAAAAGCACAGGATTCAAATTTACTGTAGAGCATAGCCCTGCTGGCAATGTAAAAAGAGACATTTTTAAAATAGGGGCCAGAAAAAGAGAAAAAAAGGGGCGGCCATAGAGGCAGGTGGCATTGGGGCGCGTGAGGGAGGGAAACTGCAGACACTGGTGGTGGGAAGTGTTCACAGGTGAAGTGATGGAACATTGTATGACTGAAACTCAGGCATGAGCAACTTTGTAACTGTGGATCTCACAGGGACTTAATTCACAATGACTTCCCTGACCCAGGGACGTTTAATTTTTAATTGTTTATTGTATATTTTTTGATTTGGGTCCATACCTAGTGGAGCCCAGGGGCAACTCCTGGCTTTGTGCTCGGGGTCACTCCTGGAGAGAATCCAAGCATTCTGCGACTAAATGGGGGTCAAACCAGGGTTGACCACAGAAAGAGAAGTGCCTTAATCCATGTGGTTTCTCTCTGGCCCCAGAACATTTCATTGTTACATGATTTTTATCGCTCTGGGTATAATTGCTGTTGTCAAAGTCTATTTAAGCTTTTTCTATGGGGGCTTTTTCCCCAGATAGTTTTTCCAAGTGACAATCACTTTTAAAAATTATAGAATGTTGGGGGCTGGAGCAATAGTACGGTGGGTAGGGCATTTGCTTTGCAAGTGGCCAACCTAGGTTCAATCGCCGGCATCCCATATTGTTCCCCAAGCACCATCAGGAGTAATTCCTGAGTGGAGAGTCAGGAATAACTCCTGAGCATCGCTGAATGTGACCCACACAAAAAAGAAAAAAGAAAAATTATAAAATGTACAACAAACATACATTATTTTTAACTTAAAGCCTTTTTTCTTTTCTTCTTTTTTAGGCCACAGTGACGTTGTAATGGGCTTAGTGTCACTTAATTCTGACACTCTCAATGAAAAGCTCCGCTTTTTGCAAAATTGTAAGTATTAAAAACTCCAGATTTCCATTTATGTCCTTGTTATAGAAGAATGACTGCATTTGATATCTGTATTTATACTGCTTTGTGCAGGGCCGAGCAATAGCACAGCGGGTAGGGCGTTTGCCTTGTGCACAGCCGACCCAGGTTCAATCCCCGGCAACCCATATGGTCCCCGAAAGCACCGCCAGGAGTAATTCCTGAGCAAAGAGCCAGGAGTAACCCCTGAGCATTGCCGGCTGTGACCCAAAAAGCAAAAAAAAAAAAAAAAAAAAAAAAAAAAATATATATATATATATATATATATATATATATATATACTGTTTTGTGCTCTGAGAGTCTGATCCTACTTTACAAAAGAAGAAATGAGAAATGAAGAGGGAAGCAAATTCTAATGTATGTGTGTGTGTGTGTATGTGTGTGTGTGTAGAGAGAGAGAGAGAGAGAGAGAGAGAGAGAGAGAGAGAGAGAGAGAGAGAGAGTAGAACATTCTTTTAAAATGGATTATGAAAATCATTTAGCACAACAGGATTTAGGACAGGAGGAATTTTTTGATTTTTTTTCAGCTCTATCATAATTTCATGAAGCCCAGGTGATCTTTTATTTTGCCCATGAGGTCAGGGCTGTCCCTAAAAATGTGACAATTTATCAAGCACCCAAGCCAGGCTTTGAACCCAGGAACAGAAGCCTGCTGGGTTTTCCCCTGTGAGCTGCTGACCAAGCACTAGTGTGGGAGTTGCAAAGGGCCTCAGGAGAGACCAACATTCCCCGTGTTTGCTCTGCTCAGGCCCACGGGGATGTGGTCTGAGAAACATGGGCAGTGGTGACTGGCCCACCACCACTCACTTATCGGTTGGGTTCAAAGGGTTGATCTTTCCGACTCTGACTAAAAGATGCCGGGATTCACCACAGAATGCCTAACAGTCCGGCCTCTGAGGAATCCTCCCCCAACAGGCCTGTCGCTGTCTCCTGTCAGGCGCGGGGTGTGGTGTGGGGAATTGTACCCTCCCAGACTGCTGGGCTTTTTTGCTTCTTTGGGTTGGGGCCCAAAGCTGGTGGCACTCTGGGTTGTTCCTGCTCAGGCACAGGGGCCATGAAGCACTGAAGATTAAAGCTGGGCCTCCATGTGCCAAGTCTGCCCTCCACCTGTGGAGTTCTTCCTGTGGGGCTCGCCGACCTTTCGCGCGGCTCTTGCTCTTGCTCAGGCCCAGCCTGAGCTCAGGCCCATTCTGACGCTAGCCTGGTGTGAGGATTGATTTTGCTTAAACCTCTCAACCCAGGAGACCTCAAAGGAAGTTTCTGTCCTCAACTTTATGACTTAATGAGATTGTTCCCTTCAAAACAAAAAAACAGAGTAATGCCGCTGTCAGATTCATCCTTTTAACTCTGAAAGGGTGATTAATTTTATAAAGCACTGAAGAGATAGCGCTATTTTTTAGAAGATGTTAAAAACGACTTCCTGTTTATTATGCTGGGTTATCTCAGTGATGGAGAAGGATTTATTTGGTTTAGGCATTGTAATTAGACAGATAAAACACTAACAAAATGAGGAATAAAGTCGCTTTTCTGGGAAATAAGGATGAAAGGCACCAGGGCACCCTGAGGAGAGAGAAAGAACTTACTGCTGGACAGATTCTTTCCACTGAGCCAGTGAGTGTATGCGCCAGCGAACCCTGGAGATAATGTACAACCAGAGGCTGCTTCTGCCAAAAGCTGAAGAGAATGTTGCTAGAACATTCCGTAGCATTCGGGTCTGAATGACTCTTTCTTCATGTGTTGTAATTATTTTTCCAGAACTCTGAGGTTACGCTATGTGCAGAATGCCGTTTCGTGAGAGTCCCAGGAAGGAATGTTTATCTTCCCTTTGAAATGTTCATCACTGTGTGTGCTCTGTTTTTAAGAGACCCATTACCCCTCACTTTTCATTTCTCTTCCCCCCCTACACCCCTCTGATTTTTTTTCCTAAAGGGGCATGGTCACTCCAGCAGTGTCCAGTGGTCGTTTTAGCCATAAACGGCTGAACCTCGTGGTCCTGATGGGTCTGTGGACCTTGGTGCTGCCAGCTACCAGGGATGCGCCCAACAGGGCTGGGGTGGGGACTGTCTGATCCTGCCCCCAAACTGCCAGCAGACGCCCCAGCCCTGAGCCATCTCCCTGGCTCTCTCCTTTGAAAATCCATGTCACTAATCCTATTTTGCTTCCATCTCTGTTTGAGATTTGCCATATTAATAATCCCCTCCCCCCACTCCTTCCCCAAACAAGCAAAGCGAGTTAGATATGGGCTTCTCGGGGTTGTTCTTGCAGAGGAGGCTCAGGGAATGCTCTGGGTGTGTCCCTGGTTCATCCTAACCCAGGTCTATTATTTGACAGCCATCGGCGCTGTCCCCTCCCCCGATGGACTGTTACCTCTGCAATCGGGGCTGAAGACTCTTCAGATCCGCATGGAGAAACACTTTGAAAATGGGATGGCAGTGGCCCGGTTCCTGGAGTCGCATCCTCTGGTGGAGAAGGTCATCTACCCTGGTATGCTCGTCCACTCCGCACCCCCTGGGCTGGACAGGCCGTGCTGTGGGGAGGGCACGTGCCTTGTCTGCGACCACGCTGGGTTCAATCCCTGGCACCCCGGGAGTGATTCCTGATAGCAGAGTCAGGAGTAGGCCCTGAATACAGCCGGATGTGGCCCAAAGACTATATATATATGCCTCTGCCAGGTTTAAGAGCTGATGACTTAGTGAATATTTTGAATCAGGGAAAGGGGGTTTTGAGTTGCACCCTAAATAGTGACAGTTACATGTTCAAGGCATTTCAGGTTGATTTGAGGCATTTTTTTTCTTTTGCTTTTTGGGTCACACCCGGCTACGCTCAGGGGTTACTCCTGGCTCTGTACTCAGGAATCACTCCTGGCAGTGCTCGGGGACCATATGGGACGCCGGGATCAAACCCGGGCCGGCACAGGCTGGCCGCGTGCAAGGCAAATGCCCTACCCGCTGGGCTATCGCTCCGGCCCCTTTTTGAGGCATGTTTTAGTTGCTATTGACAATTCCTATTATGAACGCAGATGTATTTAGTAGTTCATTTTTTGAGCCATACCCACCGTGCTCAGGGGCTTTAGCTTGCTCGGAGTTCTGGGTTCCCCTTTAGTAGGAAGTGCTGGGTGCTGAGAGCACTGGATGGCTCTGGGGTCCTGGCCAGGATTCTGCTTCCTCTGCACGGAGCCCACCTTTGGAACTCTGTCATTGGCCCTGATATCCAGTTATCAACACAAGAAACAGGTATCTCTCATGGAGATCATGTGGTAGAGAAGACAAATATTAAGTTTAGAAATATAAGTTTAGGAGCTAGAGCGATAGCATAGCAGGGAGGGCATTTACCTTGCATGCAGTCAACCCAGGTTCGATCCCCGGCATCCCATATGGTCCCCAAGCAGCACCAGGAGTAATTCCTGAGTGAAGAGCCAGGAGGAACCCCTGAGCATCGTCGGGTGTGACCCAAAACAAAATAAATACAAGAACGGAGTTGGGGGGAGGCCAGAGGGATAATGTCTCAAACAAGCACCTGCAAAGGTCCCGAGACCAAGGAAAGAATGTAGCACTTGTTTTTTTTTTTTTTGTTTGTTTTTGGGTCACACCCGGCAATGTAAGGGGTTACTCCTGGTTTTGCACTCAGGAATTACTCCTGGCGGTGCTCAGGGGACCATATGGGATGCCGGGATCGAACCCGGGTCAGTCACGTGCAAAGCAAATGCAGTCCCTGCCATACTATCTCTCCAAATCAGAATGTAGCACTTCTGAGGTAAAAAGTGCATGAGTAGGCAGGAGAGAGAGAAGAGAGGGTAAGACCTTGCACACCACCAACCTGGTTCTATCCCCATATCCCGTATCGTCCCCATGAGTCCTACCAGGATTGATCCCTGAGCACAGAGCCAGGAGTAAGTCTTGAGCACTGTTGGGTGTGGCTCCAAACAAAAAAAATAAACCAACAGAAAGCTCACAGAGAGTCTGGAGGGACCGCACAGGGGTACAGGTACTTGCCTTGCACATGGTCCATCTGGCTTTGATCCCCTCCGCTCTGTATGGTCCACAAAGGACTTCCAGAAATGATTTCTGGGCAGACTAGGAGTGACCACCCCCAAGCCCCCCAAATTGAAGTGCACAGATGGCAGGAAAGAGGCCAGATAGGAGCTTGAGGTCTGCAGGGGGCAGTTCAGTAGTGAGATGAGCATGGTCCAAGCTCTTTATTAGGCCTAATTATGGTTTCCGCCAAGCAGGCAGCAAGAGCCTTTTTGGTCCTGCAATGACGCACTTGCCCTGCAGTCAGACTCTGTGTTCTGCCTCCGACAGGGCTGCCCTCGCATCCTCAGCACGAGCTGGCCAAGCGTACAGTGCACGGGTGCCCGGGATGGTCACCTTCTACATCAAGGGCACCCTGAAACACGCCGAGACGTTCCTCAAGAAGCTCCAGGTAATCTCTGCAGACGAACCTCCCCACACACTGCACACAGCTCCTCTCTCCCGCCACCCTGCTCACATGAATGACCTGTGCCTGCGGCTCATGCCGCGAACCTCTCGCTGTGAAATGTACTGGGCTGGTGTGCAGGGCGCAGGCCCTGAGTGAGATGTCCGGTCATGACAGTGCCAGACGCTGCCATCAGGCAGAGAGATGGCAACTTCTGGTGCATTCGGCCTTCAAATTTGTTTAGAAGGTACCCCATTTCCAATCATATGTATTTCTTTCTTCTTTTTTTTTGGCATGTTGGGTCACAACCAGCAATGCTCAAGGGATACTCCTGGCTATGCACTATACTATCACTCCAGCCCCTATTTCTTTCTGAAAAGAACTATTTATGTCATCTGGTCTAATCAGATGTCATCAATAGATTGTTTGGTTTGATTTTTGGTTTGGGGATCACTCCTGACAGTACTCACGGCTTATTCCGAGCTCTGTGATCAGGGATCACTCCTGGCAGTGCTCAGGGCTTATTCCCGAGCTCTGTGATCAGGGATCACTCCTGGCAGTGCTCAGGGCTTATTCCGAGCTCTGTGATCAGGGATCACTCCCAGCAGTGCTCAGAGCTTACTCCGAGCTCTGTGATCAGGGATCACTCCTGGCAGTGCTCAGGGCTTACTCCAAGCTCTGTGATCAGGGATCACTCCTGACAGTACTCAGGGCTTACTCTCAGCTCTGTGATCAGGGATCACTCCTGACAGTGCTCAGAGTTTACTCCGAAGCTCTGTGATCAGGGATCACTCCTGGCAGTGCTCAGAGCTTACTCCGAGCTCTGTGATCAGGGATCACTCCTGGCAGTGCTCAGGGCTTACTCCCGAGCTCTGTAATCAGGGATCACTCCTGACAGTACTCAGGGCTTATTCCAAGCTCTATGAGCCGGGATCACTCCTGGCAGTGCTCAGGGATGCACACAGGTTCCAGGGGTTAAACCCAGGCTGTAGTGTGCCAGGCACTATCTGCTATACTACCTTTCAGGCCCCCATTGTTTCGTCATTACAGATGATTGAATTCGTTCACTTTTGGTTTGGAGGCTACTCAGGGTGTGCGCGGGGAACCATGTGTTGCCAGGGACCCAATCCAGGGCTCTCGCATGCCAGCCATGTGCTCTAGCCCTTCCAGCCATCTCCCTGACTCCACCGTTCACTTTTCTTTTTTACCTTTTCATGTACATATACAAATCTTATTGATTTTGAATGTTTTCTTCCATTTTTTTTTTTTTTGGCTTTTTGGGTCACATGTTTGATACTCAGGGGTTACTCCCTGACTCTGCACTCAGGAATTACTCCTGGTGGTGCTTGTGGGACCATATAAGATTCCGGGATCAAACCTGGATTAGCCGCATGCAAGGCAAATGCTCTTCCTGATGTGCTGTTGCTCCAGCCTCTCCAAATGTTTTCTAATAGTTTCACATTTGAGGAGTACGGTTCACCCTCGCCAGGACCACTGGACTCGGCACAGCCACCCCCCAGGCTCATGTGGAATGAGCCAAAGCCAAGACTTTCCCCTGAAATGTGATGGTTCCATCAGTACGAGCAGCACACGGTACCGCCCGCCCGCCGTCCTGACATCCAGCCTGGCAAAGGCTAGGAACCCAGGCAGGCTTGCCTCTGGACTGTTGTCTTGTCTTCTAAGTGGCAGTGGCTTTTCCAGGGTGCTGGTTCTTCAACAGACTGTGGCTTCATTCAGTGCTCCTGAATGTGAGCTGATTTCATCTGTCCAAGCACTTCGCAGTGTCTAAAAGCTCTTTCCCTCTAAAATCAGGTGCAGGGGCTAGAGATAAAGTACAGCAGGTCGGCATTTGCCTTGCACGCAGCCAACCGGTTTAATCCCGGATATCCCCAACAGTCCTCTGAGCCCACCAGGAGTGATCTCTGAGCTCAGGAGTAAGCCTTGAACACTGAGTGTAGCCCCCAAACGACTAAAATCAGGTAATGGTTTCATACCATGGGGAGAGTGATTTCTAGAACTTCTGTAAAAATATATCACACTATAACACCAACCCCAAACTGAGATTTATTTCCATTATCTCCTTTTCCTGCAGGGAAAGGATGTATTGATTTATGAAGGGATGTGTTTTACTGTGTATTATTTAGGGGGATCATCGCAGAGTTAAGTATTAAATCTAATGATTTTGAGGCTTTAGACCTCTTGCTCAGTGTTGTTTATATATAAAGTCAAATTAGGGGGGCAGAAGAGGTAGACTTTGATCAACTTTTCAAGTTTTAAAAGGTCACACTTGGGGGTGGGCTGAAAAGGATCACACTTCAGTTGCCTTGCCTGTGTGAGACCCTGCGTCCATCCCTGCCACCGCATGAGCCCCTGACCGCTACCTGGTGTGGCACCCGTAACAGTATTATCAGAATAGAACTGTTGGGTGGATATTACGGAACAAGGCGCTTGCCTTGCATGCGGCTGACCCCAATTCCTGGTTCCCCGAGTCCTGCAGGAATGTTCCCTGAGTACAGAGCCGGGGTAAGGCCTGAGCACAGCTGGGTGTGGCCTCAGCACCTCCCCTCCCCAACCACCACCAATAAAAGTGAAAATGAAACTATCAAGGAGGAGCGTGGGAGCACAAAGTCCTGAGTTCAGAACCTGCGTCTGGTGCTGCTAGCTCAGCTCCAGCCCATAAGAGAGCAGGTGTTTGCTTTTTGGGTCACACCGGCAAAGCTCAGGGGTTACTCCTGGCTCTGCACCTGGTGGTGCTCGGGGACCATAGGATATGGGATGCCGGGGATCCAACCCGGTGGCCAAGTGCAAGGCAAACGCCCTACCCACTGTGCTATCGCTCCGGCCCCAAGGAAGCAGTTTAATCGGTGCTTTTATGCCCTTCGTTCCCTCTGATTCTCTTGCCGGTTTCTAGTCCCTTCATGGTCACCGCAGATGCCCTGTCCCAGGACATGTTTGTCCCAAACATTCTTTTCCGATGCTGGTGTTCAGATCGGATGGAAGATCTAAACGAACGTTTGCTTTGTCCTAGTTATTTACTCTGGCCGAGAGCTTGGGAGGATACGAGAGTCTGGCTGAGCTTCCGTGAGTATCCTTCTGTTTTCTCTGCTTTATTTTGATTTGGGTGTCAGCTTTACTGATGGTTTGGGGAAAGGAGTCTGGTGCAGTCAGGAACGGCCGTAGATGTTTATCTCTGAGAATAGCGTGGCGCCATCCAAGCGGAAAGTGGAATGGAGAAACTGAAAGTCTGACAGGGTGCCATGGGCCTTTTCTTCCCTAATTTTATTTCCTGTTCTGCCCCAGGGAGAGCCCACAGTGATTCTTGGTTTTTCATTTCTTTCTTTTTAATTACCATAAGATACAGAGTTGTAAAGTTGTTCATGATGGGTTTCAGTGTTCTGACACTTGTCCCTTCACCAGAACACATTTCCCTGGATCCACCAAAGTCCCGTTTCCTCCTACGCTGCCCCCCCCCACCTGCTTCTAAGCAGGCCTCGTCTTCCTCCTCCTCCCTCGTCCTTCTCCTCCTCCTCCTTCTTTTTCTCCTTCTCCTTCTCCTCCTCCTTCTCCTTTCCTCCTCCTTCTCCTTTCCTCCTCCTTCTCCTTTCTCCTTCTCCTTCTTCTCTCCTCCTTCTTCTCTTCCTCCTCCTTCTCTTTCTCCT
The DNA here is from genome assembly GCA_021461705.1 of Cryptotis parvus. NCBI lineage: Eukaryota > Metazoa > Chordata > Mammalia > Eulipotyphla > Soricidae > Cryptotis > Cryptotis parvus. The sequence continues at coordinate 14,172 of JAJIBD010012924.1, read as the reverse complement.
CTTCCTCCTCTTCCTCTTCCTTTTCCTCCTCCTCCTCTCCTTTTGGGCACTATGGTTTGCAATACAGGTACATATTACAGGATTATCGTGATGTATATCTGAACCTCCTTTCAGCACTCAGTTCTTGTCCAGAGTGATAATTTGCAGCCGTCATTGTCATAGACTGTTCTGTCTGTCCTTCTATGTCCTATCTGCCCTCCCTACCCACTACTTGTGGCAAACTTCCAATCCTGGCCCCTCATTTCTACCATCCTTGAGTATTAGTCTCATACTATGTTTTTACATCCCACAGAGGAGTACAGTCACTCTGCCTGTCCCCTCCTTCTGACTCATTTCATTCAGCATGATACGCTCCATGTCTCGGGGGCCATATGGGATGCCGGGACCTACCCCACGTTGACCACGTGCAAGGCAAATGTCCTCCCTGCTGTACTATTGCTCCAGCTCCACATTTCTTTCTTTTTTTTTTCTTTCTTTTTTCCTTTTTCTTTCTTGGGCCACACCTGGCAATGCTCAGGAGTTCCTCCAGGCTCTGCACTCGGAATTACTCCCTGTTGGTGCTCGGGGATCCATATGAGATGCCGAGCATATGAGTCTGCCGGTCAACTGCAGACTGCATGCAAGGCAAATGCCCTCCCCGCTGTGCTATTGCTCCCGCCAGAGAAACATCTTTATAATGGCTTATCTCAAAGGGGAGATTCTTGCGGGAAAAAGAGCAGAAATAAGGTAGTTACAGGCATTAGGAGTTGTCCTCCTTGACACCTGTGTTGGGGATTCCCTGCAAGAAGCTCCTTCTGCCCTCTGTCTTAACGTGTGGTTCCCACAGGGGTATTTGGAGTAGAAAAATGAAGATAATCGCAGGTTGTGGAACAGGCATGCTTCCCTGGCACAGTGTCACCTTTTCTTTCAGAGCCATCATGACCCATGCCTCAGTCCCTAAGAGTGACAGAGATATCCTGGGGATTAGTGACACACTGATTCGACTCTCCGTGGGCTTAGAGGATCAAGTAGACCTACTGGAAGATATAGATCAAGCTTTGAAGAAAGCAGTAAGTTAATTTTTTTTGGGGGGGGGGGGGGGAAGGATAAGGGTCTCCCAAGCAGTGCTCGGAAACCCAGGGGTCACCCCTGGTGATACTTAGCCAGCCAGGTTCAATGCTTGGACCCAGTAGTGCTTCGGGCCATCCCAGAGGTGCTCAGGGCCGCACCTGGCTTTTGTTTCAGGTAGTGGGAGGCAGGGCAGGGATCAAACTCTGTTCCTTGGGCATGCAAGATGTGTGTGTCCCAGACCCCTGTGCAACTCCCCTGGCCCAAGCAGTGAGTTTCCTCAGGTGATGTGCTCAGTTTTGGGGGTGGGTAGTGGGAGCTGTTGAAGAATGATCTTGCTGTGAAAGCTGAAGGGATTTTCTTCTGCCACAGTAGACGGGGACCTCAAAAAGCAGATTCCAGAGATGGTAATCCTGAGAAAAGAGTATGTAGAGGGGTTGAAAGTCTGGCCTGCAGGGTTGACTTTCGTTCTTTTCACTTTTCTATAGCACTCTTAAATGCAAGTCGCAGCCAGCATTCCAGAACCAGGGCCAGAAGCTGCTTCCCGAGAAGGTCACATCTTCAATAATTCAGCCACTCGTGAGCCGTCGAAGAATTTTCAAGAGAACATTTTAAGGTCTTGCATGACTTTTCACAACTGTTATTTTCCAGGGATCATTCCTTGTAAAAAATTTTTTTAAAAATTTTTCTCTTTCCCTTCTTGTGATTGATAGTTCAGTTCTGTTGGTATCTTTTCATTACTCTTGCAGTCCACTTCCCTCTGAAGAGGGGACATTTGTGCTGCTCTGAGGAGGGGCAATGTTTTTTTCACTGCTGAAGATTTGTAATGATCATGTTGATAATGTAATGACAATTCATGCTCATGTTTTCTGAAAAAATGTGAATTATTCATGAATGTTTTGAAATCAGGGTTGTTTTTAAAAGGTTTTTAAAACAGGACCCAAAACAATGGTTTACATTTACAAACCAAAAATCAAATACTTGAAAAGTCTGTTGTAAATTGTACTGATTTAAGGTTATACTTAAATGATAATTAAAAAAGGAATAAATGTGATTATCACGCATCCCCTGTGATACTCTTTTTAGTGATGCGGCATTCACTTGTTTCTCTGAGGCCTTTGAATTCCCTTCTCTTAGAGACCTAAGCCACTTATAGAAATTACTTTCATAAATTAAATTATTTAACTATCATGCCCAAATCTTTTTAATCACTGTATCACTATATCACTGTCTTCCCATTCATCATCAATTGGCTTGAGCGGGCACCAGTAACATCTCCATATGTCCTGTCTCATGCTAGTAAAGCCCAAGGGCACCTGCTTGCTCCAGGAACATAAAGAGCCTCAAACCATTCCATCAGGTCATGGAAATGGGGTCTAAAATTGTTACTGGTATTTGGCATATCAAATACAACACGGGTAGCTTGCCAGGCTCTGCCGTGCGCGTAGCATACTCTTGTAGTCATCTCTAAATCCAGCATTTATTAATGTACATTAATGTTCATAATAATTATTATTTTTTTTGCTTTTTAAAGTTTTTTTTTTAAGTTTTTTTCATTTTTTTTTTTTTACAATTACAAAGATATATAATTAAAAAGTTCATATTTGGGTTTTGGTCATACAGTGTTCCAGCACCCATCCCTCCACCAGTGTCCATCTCCCACCACCAATGTCCCCGGTTCCCTCCCCCCCCCCCCCAGCCCTCCTCCATGGCAGGTTCTTTATTTCTTTCCCTTTCTCTCTCTTTCTCTTTTTCCTTCCCTTCCAGACTATGGATTACAGAACATACATTAAAGGGTTGTCATGTGTATCTTTTTGCCTCTATTTAATGCTCAGTTCTAGGTTGGTATTAGTACCCTTGACAATTGTTAGCACACTGTTCCATTTTCTGTCTTACCTACCCTCTGACTCCCACACATTTGTGATAATTTCCACCTTTGACAAGACCTCCTGATACATGTTTCACTTAACCTTGGATATTGGTATCATAATATGTACATGCAAATAAATGCAGTCATTCTGTATCTGTCTCTCTCCTGGCTAATTTCACTCAACATAATCTTCTCTCGGTCCATCCATTTACAGGCAAATTTTATAACTTCATTTTTCCTAACAGCTGCATAGTATTCCATTGTGTAGATGTACCAAAGCTTCTTTATCCAGTCATCGATTCTAGGGCACTCTGGTTGTTTCCAGATTCTGGGTATTGTGAATAATGCTGCTATGAACATAAAGTAGGGATGGTGTCTCTGCTGCGTATTTTTGGCTTCCCAGAGTAGATTCCCAGGAGTGGTATGGCTGGGTCAAATGGGAGTTCAATTTCTAGTCTTTGGTGGAATGTCCATATTGTTTTCCAGAAAGGCTGTACCAGCAGGTATTCCCACCAACAATGGATGAGTGTCCCCTTTTCCCCATATCCACGCCAGCACTTGTTGTTCTTGCTCTTTTGAATATGTGCCAGTCTCTGTGGTGTAAAATGATATCTCATTGTTGTTTTGATTTGCATCTCTCTGATGATGAGGAGCATTTTTTCATATGTTTTTGGCCATTCGAATTTCTTTCTTGCTGAGGTTTCTGTTCATTTCTTCTCCCCATTTTTTGATGGGGTTGTTTGTTTTCTTCTTGTAAAGTTCTACCAGTACCTGATATATCCTGGATATTAACCCCTTATCAGATGGGTATTGGGTGAATATTCTTTCCCATTCTGTGGACTACCTTTGTATCTTAGTCACTGTTTCTTTTGAGGTGCAGAAGCTTTTTTAGTTTCATGTAGTCCCATATGTTTATCTTTTCTTCTAGTTGCTTTGTTAGTGATGTTTCACCTTTGAAGATGCCTTTAGCTTCAATGTCGTGGAGGGTTTTTCCTATATTTTCTTCAATATACTTTATGGATTCAAGTCTGATATTGAGATCTTTAATCCATTTTGATCTGATATTTGTGCATGGTGTTAGACACAGGGCCAAATTCATTTTTTTACATGTTGCTGCCCAGTTTTCCCAACACCACTTGTTGGAGAGGCTTTCCTTACTCCATTTTGGACTCTTTGCACCTTTATCAAAGATTAAATGATCGTGTGTTTGAGGTTGGGTGTCAGGATACTCAATTCTATTCCATAGGTCCACAGGTCTGTTTTTTTTCCAATACCATGCTGTTTTAATTACTACTGCCTTGTAGTACAGTTTGAAGTTGGGAAAGGTGATGCCTCCCATCTTCTTTTCCCCCAGGATTGCTTTAGCTATCTTTGGGGATTTATTGTTCTATACAAATTTCAGGAGCGTTGGTCAATTTCTTTGAAGAATGCCATGGGTATCTTTATAGGGACTGCATTGAATCTGTACAGAGCTCTAGGGAGTATTACCATTTTGACAATATTGATTCTCCCCATCCATGAGCAGGGAATATGTTTCCATTTCCTTGTGTCCTCTTTTTATCTCTTGGAACAGTGTCTTGTAGTTTTATTTGTACAGGTCCTTTACACATTTGGTTAAGTTGATTCCTAGGTATTTGATTTTCTGTGGCACAATTGTGAATGGAATCGTTTTCTGAATATTCCTTTCTTCTCTTTCATTATTTGTATATAGGAAAGCCACCGACTTTTGGGTATTGATTTTGTACCCTGCCACTCTACTATACATATCTATTGTTTCTAAGAGTTTTGGGTCACACCGGCAATGCTCAGGGTTTTCTCCTGGCTCTGCACTCAGGACTTACTCCTAGTGGTACTTGGGGGACCATATGGGATGCCAGGGATCAAACCCAGGTCGGCATGGGCTGGCGGCATGCAAGGCAAACACCCTACCTTCTGGGTTATCGTTCCAGCCCCCATAATTATTTTATAAATATAAATTTATTTATAAATAAATTTATAAATATACATAATTATATTTATAATTACATATGGAGATATTACTGGTGCCCGCTCTAGCAAGTAGATGATCAACGGGAAGATCGTGATCGTGATCGTGGAATTACATATGCTGATAATTAAGATACAGATTTATGGTGTATTGTTTTCAGAATGGCAGAATAAAAGAGCCTATCATTGGAAAGACTTAACTGTTTCAATAATTACATTACTGACCTGTTCCAAGGACTTATGAAAGGTATAATTTTAATTGGCTTTCTAAAAGAAGCCTTCACATTGGGGCCGGAGTGAGAGTCCAGTGGGTAGGACGTTTGCCTTGCATGCGACTGACCCGGGTTCAATCCTCGTCATCCCACATGGTTTTTGGCTGAGCAGAGTAACCCCTGAGCATCACCAGTTGTGACCCAAAAAAAGAAAAAAAATGAAGCCTTCACTGACCTCCTTTGTAGGTGGGTTTTTTTCCTTTTTTGGGTCACACCCGCAATGCTCAGGGGTTACTCCTGGCTCTGCTCTCAGGAATTACTCCTGGCGGTGCTCAGAGGACCATATGGGATGCCAGGGGATCCAACCTGGGCCAGCACAGGCCAGCCGCATGCAAGGCAAACGCCCTACCGCTGGACTATCACTCCGGCCCCTTTGTAGGTGTTTTAAAACAAAATTTCAAATTATAGGTCTTCTTTGAAAATAGGTGTAGATAGTTTTCTTCTTTAACATAGAGCACAGCAAAAGTACATGCCCAAATCTTAATGTTTGCAGATTAGTTGTAAATTCCCTACGTGGCAGATTTTATTTTATTTTATTTTTTTTTGTGGCTCTTAGACAACATCTGGTGATGCTTAGGAGTTACTTCTGGCTCTGCCTTCAGGACTCCTGTGATGATTGTGGGACCTTACAGGATGCTGGGGATCGAACCCAGGCCCACCACATGCAAAGCAAGAGCCTTACCAACTGTGCTGCACTTACAGTGCCTATATGACAGGTTTTAGGACACTTTTATACAGAGCTGGAATGGCAGTATAGCAGGTAGGGCACTTGCCTTGTATGTGGTCTACCCAGATTCAATTGTTGGTCCCCTGTGCTCCACCAGGAGTGAGCACAAGAGCAAGGAGTAAGCCCAGAAAACAGTTGGTTTGGGGGCCCAAAACAAAAACAAGTAAAATAAAGTCATCACTTGTCTTCCCGTTCATCATCGATTTGCTTCGAGCAGGCACCAGTAACATCTCCATATGTCCTGTCTCATACTAGTAGAGCCCAAGGGCATCTGCTTGCTCCAGGAACATAAAGCACCTCAAACTATTCCATCCAGTCATGGGAAAGAGGTCAATAATTGGTACTGGTATTTGGCATATCAAATATGACACAGGTAGCTTGCCAGGCTCTGCCGTCTGGAGTGGCATACACTTGTAGTCACCTCTGATCTCCAGCATTTATTGACGAACTGCACAATGCAAGTGGCCATGGAAGCCGGGCTGTAATCAGCTATTCTGCTGGGTGAAGTTCTGATGAGAGGGGAGTCTGGATGTGGAAAATGGCGGCCCCTCATGGAGTGGGGGGGTCATCTGGCTTCTTGCGAGGCTCTGCTGGAGTGGCGGGCCAGGGCTAGAACCCTCCATCTCTCCTGGGTGCCTCATGATCAGCTGGGCACAGGGAGAGCTGGTAGCAGCTCTGCAACATGTCTGTGAGTCTCTGGATCAGCATACCTGGGCCAGACTTGAAAAGACTGCTACAGGGTGGGACTCAACGAGCTGGGTTGTGATCAGCTCCTCTGCTGGGTGGAGTTCTGATGAGAAGGGAGTCCGATGTGGAAAATGGTGGCTTTCATAGAGTGGGGGTTGTCTGACTTGTCGCTAGGCTCTGCTGGGTGGCAGGCCAGGGCTAGAACCCACCATCCCTCCCAGGTGCCTTGTGAGTGGCTGGGCACAGGGAGAGCCGGTAGCAACTCTGCCCCATGTCTGTGAGTCTCTGGATCAGCATACCTGGGCCGGGCTTGAAAAAGACGTGCTGCAGGGGTGGGTCTCGACGAGTGGAGCTGTGGTCAGCTCTTCTGCTGGGTGGAGTTCTGGCGAGGGGGAGGGAGTCCGGATGTCGAAAATGGCAGCCTTCATGGAGTGGCGGGTCCTCTGGTTTTGCGAGGCTCTGCTGGTACGGATGCCGCCGGTCCACACCTGCAGTGCCCCAGTAAAATAAAGTCATATTTATAGAGAAAAACATTATTTAGAAACATTTTATTTGCAGCTATAACATATCTGTTGACCTAAAGGAGAAATGCTGGAAACAGAATGAGGAGGGGACACAGGGTCCACTACAGCAATGTGAACTGAGTCCAGTGTGTGCCAATCTGAGCTCTCACATCCAGACCTGGCACACATAGGGCGTGAGTTCTGTTACTGCTGCCATAACACCGGTCCTAGACCAAAATATCTCTAAGTACATAGCAAGTTACTGTCAAGTCTAAGTCAAATAATGAGATTTTATTTATTTTGCATTACTCCTCTTCACACTGTCAACTAGTTTTGCTTCCCCTGAACCTCCGTGGTGCAACTCTTAGATGTTATAAGAGAGACTGTCCTGTGCTGAAGAAGCAGTTAAGACCGTCTCCAGTTAGGGCTTGAGAGATAGGACAGTGGGAAGGGCACTTGCCCTGCATGTGACCAACCGGATTTTGATCCCCAACACGCTACAGGTCCCCTGAGCCCACCAGGAGTGATCCCTGAATAAGAGGCCAGGAGTAGGTCCCGAGCACCACCGGATGTGACCCGAAAACCAAGTAAAAAAGGACTGTCCCCAGTGTGGCCAGCAAGGAGGGGAGAAGGGTGGAAGTATGTGCTTCCCTTTTGCCTTCGGAGCTGCCTGGACACATGGTGGGTCCTCTCCACAATGAGTGTCCGTAAGAGCCAAGCCCGAGCATTTCAGGATTTCCTCTTGCAAGTTTAAACTGTCCACGGCCCACTCCCCATGGGAGCTCTTGTCTGGAAACTGAACACCTAGAACCGTATCAGTCTCAGTGGCACATTCTGTGCTATCTAAAGCCACATCGACTTGATGAAATTAGAAGTTCCTTAAGAGGCCTTGTGGCTTTAGGTTTTGGGGGTTTTTGTTTGTTTTACAAATAAAACTTCTTTACAATCTTCCTTTCCCCAGCTTCTCTCCTTTAGGTAACCTTAGATCTATGGTCAGTCCCCATTAATTCATCATTATTCTGGGGGGGGGGGTGTCATTCATTTACTTTATATTATATTGCGCACACACCTAAAGAATCAGATGTTTGTCTTTTGCATTTCTGATTTATTTTGCTTCACCTGGTCCTAGCAAACCTTCTATTTTACTGCCAATGGCAAGTTTTCTCTTTTATTTTCCAAACGGCTGACTGATCACTTGATCACTTGATCACTTGACATCCTGTTGTTCATCAATTTCCTTGAGCAGGTGCCAGTAACATTTCCATTTGACCCTATCTGTGCCAGTATAGCCCAATGGCATCTGGTTTGCTTCAGGAATACAAAGAGCCTTACATCGTTTGTTTAGGGTCTTGACGAAGAAGTCTGACCATCTTGTAGGTGGGCGGCCACATGATCTTTTGACATCCCGTGGGATCCAGTCAGTAACGGCTCTAGTCTAGCGGTCTTCTGCGAATCGCATTACATGTCCAGCCCATCTTATTTTCAATGCCTTGGCAAACAAGACAGCGTCCCTGACCCTGGAACATCAATGGAGGTCGGAGCTCTGGATTCCTTCCCTCACTTGATTGTTATGTAAATGTACCACATCTTTACCCCACATCATCATCTGTTGATGAGCACTTTCCACTTACACAATTTTTGCGACAGTAAATAAACTGCAGTAAACATTGCAGTGAATATAACTTTGTGTTCATGTGTTCATACTCTTCAGACAGAGGTCTCGAGCGTGACTGAATCATGCAGTGACTCTGTATTTCATTTCCTGAGGAAGCCCATGTCGTTTTCTAAAAGGGTTTTCTAAAAGGGTGCACCCATTCACATTCCACACCAACAACGCACAAATAGCCCTCTCTCTCCTGGTGTCAGACTCCGCTCACAAGTGTGAGGCAGAACTCATTGTGGCTCTAATTTGCATTTCTCTGATCATGAGAGATGAGTATCTTTTCACACCTCTCTTACCATCCATATGTCCTTTTCGGAGAAGTGTCTTTTCAAATATGTGCACTAAAAATGAAAGTTGAGTTGTTCGATTTCTTGTTGTTAAGTTGTATGAGTTCCTTACATAGACCCTGGAAATAACTATTCACAAAGCTGTCCTTTTCTTTGGGGGCGGGCGGGGTCACGCCTGGCAATGCTCAGGGGTTACTCCTGGCTCTGCATTCACGAATTGCTCCTGTTGGTGCTCAGGGGACTATATGGGATGCTGGGGATCAAATTCCAGTCTGTTGTGTACAAGGCAAATGCCCTCCCCACTGTACCGTCACTCCAGTCCAACACTGTCTTTTTTTTTCAGTTCCTCTTTAAATTTTGCTGTATAAAACTTTTTTTTGGTTTAATATGTTTTTTTTTTTCTTTTTTGGGTCACACTCCTGGCTCTGCACTCAGGAATTACTCCTGGCGGTGCTCGGGGGACCACATGGGATGCCGGGATCGAACCCAGGCTGTCATGGGCCGGCTGAGTGCTAGGCAAATGCCCTACCCTCTGGGCTATCGCCCGGCCCCAAATATGGTTTTAATTGTTTATTTTTACTTTCATTTCCTTGCTGTTATGGTCAGGCTACATTTATGCGGTTAGAAAGTTGATCCAGTTTCATTCTGGGGTTTTTTATTTTTTTGGGAGTCACACCCAGCAATGCTCAAGGGTTACTTCTGGCTTTTCACTCAGGAATTACTGCTGGTGATGCTTGGGGAACCATATGGGATGCCAGGAATTGAACCCGGGTTGGCTACGTGCAAGGCAAACGCCCTACCCGTTGTGCTATCACTCCAGCCCCCCAATTTCATTCTTTTGAACGTGGCTTTCCAATTTTCACAGCACCATTTGTTGAAGAATTTCTCTTCTACTGCATGGTCTTGGACCTTTATTATCAATTAAATATTGATAAATGTCTGAGCCAATTTCTGGATTTTCAGTTCTTTTCCATTGAGCCAGACGCTTATGTTACCCCCATACAGCTCTAGTTACCATAGCTTTGTTGTATAGTTTGAAATGAGGGTCATGATGCTTCTTCCTCAGGTTGGCGCTACATATTTGTGGTCCTTTATGAGTCGGTGGAAACCTACGTATGTTTTATTCTATTTTCTTTAAAAATGTCAAAAGATTTTTCAAATTGGAATTGTATGAATCTGTATATGAATGGACATCTGTCTCATGTCAGTCTGTCCATGCACATGAAATATCTTTCCATCTCATAAGGCCCTGTTCTGTCTTTTAACAGCTTCTTAAGAGTTTTGTCAAGTCATATTTTCCCTTTTTCTTTTTGGTGTTTGGGCCACACGCCTCAGATCTCAGGGCTTACTCCGGGCTCTGCACTCAGGAATGACTCCTGGTAGGGTTCAGGGAACCGTATGGGGTTCCAAGGATCGAGTGTGAATTGGTCGTGTGCAAGACAAGTGCCCTCCCTTGCTGCATTCCTCTCTGACCTCCTTTACTAACTTTATCCCTAAGTATTTCAGATGCAATAATAAATCATATTGATTTCTTAATTCGTTCTTGCCCATTTATTGTTTATATATAGGAAAACAACAATTTTTTTAATTTGACACTGCTGTATTCACTGTTTCTTTAGCTTTTCAAGTGGACTTGTTGGGTTTCACTCTATATATTCTAGTATCATCTTTGAGTAATCATCATTCCTCTTTATTTTTTTAAATCTCGATTTCTTACCTAATGGCTCTAAAACCTCTAATACTAAATTAAGTAGACATTGTAAGGGTGCATAACCTATCTTATTCCTAATTTTAAGAAAAGTGTTTTAGATCTTTACCATTGAGTATGATGTTATCTGGTATGTAGTCTTTATTCATTATTTTGAGATGTCTTTTCCTAATTTGAGAGGTTTTTTTTTTTTGTATTTTTTGTTGCTGTTTTTTTGGGTTTTGGGGGGGAGTTACTCTCCCTCTGTGCTCAAGGATAACTCCAATTTGAGGGCTTTTAAAAAATTATATTTTGGAGGGTAACACTTCTGGCTCTGTACTCAGGGATCATTCCTGGTGGGCTCAGGGACAAGGCGCAAGGGATTGACCCCGGTCAGCCATATGAAAGCAAGCATCTTCCTTACTGTACGATCTCTCTGATTCCTTTGAGTTTTTTTAAAATTGAAAATCATAAATGAGTGCTGAAACTTGTTAAGCATTCTTATTATATCACTGTATAGGTTTTTGTAAATAATTAGATTTTTAAAAACGTTATAAAGAAAGGTCTAGTCATTTTCTTGCTCTCACCATTTGTTCCATCTCTTTTTTAGGAAAGCATATGTTTGAGCTAAATAATAGTGCTAGAGTGTACAGAAAAATATAGTCTTATGTGTAGGTCACATTCTGAGTTACATGAAGAGAATCCCAAAATTCTGTCTTTCTAGGCAATGTATTATAGCAGGTCATATTCAGTCATGGTTCAGGCAAACCTACTTTCTTGCTATCTCAGGAACTTAAGGTTACGGATACTAAGCAGACAACCACGCCAGAAGAAGCAAAACTCTATTTACTCTGATCTTGCAAGGGAATTAGCCACCACGGCATTTCTTCTGTTATAACTTGCTTTGTTTTGTATGATTTTTTCAAACTACTTCCAATTTAGTATAAAAAATTGGAAGTAGTATAAAAATTGTATAATTGTCAGACCAATTGTAAATTGTCAGACCAATTTTTTAGTATAAAAAATTGGTCTGACTGAGACGAGGAGGCGCCAGTTGCATCATGCTGTATTTGACACCGGAGAAGAATTGTTCCTTGGAACATGCAACGAAAAGAGGCATTGGTGACATTTGTGTCCTTATCAACACGAACATGGTAGTAAACATTGATTCATTTGAATGCCAAACAAACCCGAATAGGACGATTACACTTGAAGAGATGTGGCCCACTGCCAGAAATTTCTATCTTCATTGTCTACGCACCAACATCCACATACAAAGAAGATGAAATTGAGAAATTCTACATGGAATTGGAGGAGTTCTATAAAGAAGATCACACCTTCTACAAGATCATAGTCGGTGATTTTAATGCCAAGATAGGACCAAGAAGATCGGCTGAAGAACTCCACATCGGGACCCATGGCCTAGAATAGAACGAACAGGGTGAGAGACTATCTGAGTTCATCATGTCCACCAAGACCATTCATGGGAACTCACAGTTCCAGAAAGCTGAAGCGAAATGTTGGACATGGGAATCTCCTGACAGACAGTTTCACAATGAAATTGACCACATCATCTTCAATCGACGGTTTTGTCTGACTGATGTAGCTGTCGCCCCCAAATTCCAAACAGGATCGGACCACCGTCTCCTTCGGGCAAAATTCTACTTCCCGCAACGGGGAGAAAAGGCTGCAAAGTTTAAGAAGAGAACTCCCAGAACGACCACCAACTGGGAACTCTTTGGCATCATTGCAGCAACATGGGACGATACCATCATTGGCGACATCGATGAAGAATACAACCGACTGGTTCAGCACCTCCATGATTGTGCGAAGAATGCCTAGAGAGAGAAAGACACAAAAGGACGCCTGTCTTCAGAAACTCCTCGATCTCATTCGCCAACATGGCAAGGTGCGAGCCTCAGGAGACCAAATGCTAACGTCCAAGCTTGCTAAAAGGTGCAGAGAGGCGATAAAAGAAGACCTCAAAGACAGAAGAGCAGAAATACTGGAAGATGCAGCAGAAGCCGGGAAAAAGCATTCGCGACTGCCCGCCTGTCCTTCGCCAACTATAAGACCAAGATGACTGCCCTCCGACGCCCTGATGGATCTATCACATCTTCCAGAAAGGCAATGGAGAAGATTGTCCATGACTTCTACTCAAATCTCTTTGATAGCCACATCCACCTGCCCACATACCAAATTCCACAGGATGGATATGTCATTCCCAAAGTTCTCCCTTCTGAAATCTGACGTGCCATCTCGTCGGTAAAGAAGGGAACAGCACCAGGCCCAGACAAAGTCAGACCCCAACATCTGAAGAATCTGCCGCCGGTACTCATCAATACACTAGCTCGGCTCTTCACACGCTACCTGTCCGGATGCAAGGTGCCCTCCCAATGGAAAACCAGCAGGACAGTTCTACTGTTCAAGAAGGGAGACATTCACGACATCGACAACTATCGCCCCATCTGCCTGTTGTCCATCATCTACAAGCTGTTTACACGAGTCATCCTGAACAGGATTAGCAGAACACTAGGATGAAGGTCAACCATGCGAGCAAGCAGGCTTCCGGAAAGGATTCAGCACAATCGACCATATACACACAGTAACCAAGCTCATTGAGGTTTGTAGGGAGTACAAGATGCCGCTCTGTCTCACTTTCATTGATTTACAGAAAGCCTTTGATTCTGTGGAGACTGAAGCAGTCATTGAAGCCCTAGCCAAACAGGGTGTTCAAACCCAATACATTAAGATCCTTCGTGAGCTGTATTACGGATTCACCACCAGGATCTCACCATTCTACAAAGAAGTGATCATTAATGTGAAAAGAGGAGTTCGACAGGGTGATACCATTTCACCAAAACTCTTCAGCGCCACCCTTGAGAACATCATGCAACAATTAGAATGGGAAGGAATGGGAGTGAAGATAGATGGTCTGCAACTACACCACCTCCGCTTCGCTGATGACATAATTCTAATAACACCAAACATTAGCCAAGCGGCACAAATGCTGGCTGACTTTGACCGAGAATGTGGAAAGATAGATCTACAACTGAATCTAAAGAAAACAATGTTCATTAAGAATGAACTAGTTCCAGAGGCCCCATTCACTCTCAATGGAACAAACATCTCTGAATGCAGCAGTTATGTGTACCTAGGTCGAGAAGTCAACATGATGAACGACCTAAAACCTGAGCTGCGCAGGAGGAAGAGAGCAGCATGGAACGCCTTCAAAGGCATCGAAGAAATAGCTAAAAGGACAAAGAACCCTCCAGCTCCGGGCACATCTCTTTGACTCCACCATTCTCCCTGCATTAACATACGCCTCAGAGACCTGGGCCTCACGAAAGCAGGATGAGAATGCTATTCGGGTCTCCCAAAGAGGAATCGAAAGAGCTATGTTTGGAATATCACGCCTCACTCAAGTGGAGAGAAGGAATCAG
>JAJIBD010012923.1:0-40443 GCA_021461705.1 Cryptotis parvus | reverse complement strand
TAATAACATTATTCCTGTTTCCAATGTTATTTTCTTGCATATATAACTGTTAATTCAGGATACCACCTATTTTCAGTAACAGTATAGTTGTTTTGTTCTAGAAAGTTCTCCTTTATTTTGCTACATTATATTTAAACATTTCTTATCAGAAGAACCTTTTTTCAGATGTTCAATGCTGTGATATCACTATCACGGCAAACACCAGATGGCTGGATTCTTCCACCTTGATATTAGGCTCTCTTCCACAAGCAGCTTTATGTCACAATTCATTGGGTCATGTGAAGGGAGTGTTCACTGGTAATTGTTTAATCTCATCCTTTGTTTCATTATGCTCTGCAAATGAGTGTGATCATGCAGTGTCTTTATCTTTTTCTTTTCTGACATACACAATTCATCACAATTCCCTCTAATTACACTCAAGTTCCTGTAAACTGTATTATTTTATCTTTCCTTAAACCTAAGTAGAATTTCATTGTGTAAATGACCAAAATTTCTTTATGATCTCATCTGTTGTTAGATACTTGACTTGTTTCCATATCTTGACTCCTGCCTTTTATAATATCTCATTTATTTCTTCCTATTTTTTTTATGATTTTGGGATGTTTGGGATAAATATCTGGAAGTGTTCAATGTTTCTCCTTTTTCTGACTCCAGAGAACACTTGTGGTGTTCCACATGTAGCACTAGGGATTGAATTTGAATTGACTGCATGCAGAGAAGGTACTTGTACTATTTCTCAAGTCAAATAATATTTATTTTTTAATTATATATGTGACATTTTTAGTGTTTGTGTTATTGATGAATACAATTATTTACTCAAACTATTCACTACATACTATGTTTGTTTCTTTCTGTTTGGGGGCCATACTTGTTGGTGCTCAGAGCTTAATCCTGGCTCTGTGGTTATTGGAACATAGAGGGTACTGGCATTGAATCATTTTGATCACCAGATAAGACAAGCACTCTATTTGTTATATTATTACTCTGATTTATTTTTTTTAAATTTTTATTTTTACAATTACAAAGATATACAATTAAAAAGTTCATATTTGGTTTTTGGTCATACAGTGTTGCAGCACCATCCGTGCTGCAACACTGTATGACAGTGCTGCAGTGCCCATCTCCCACCAGTGCCCATCTCCCACCACCAACATCCCCGGTTCCCTCCCTCTCCCCCAGCCCTGCTCCATGGCAGGTTCTTGATTTCTTTCCCTTTCTCTCTCTTTCTCTTTTCCTTCCCCTTCCAGACTATGGATTACAGAACATACATTAAAGGGTTGTCATGTGTATCTTTTTGCCTCTATTTAATGCTCAGTTCTAGGTTGGCACCAGTACCCTCAACATGTTTACTGAACATATTTTTCTTTTATTAAATTGCAGATCTATTTTACACTTATGTATTGTGGTTAATGTTGTTATTTTTCTTTTTGCTTTTTGGGTCACATCTGGCAATGCTCAGGAGTTACTCCTGGCTCTGAACTCAGGAATTGCTCCTGGCTGTGCTCGGGGGACCCTGTGGGATGTTGGGGATAGAACCCATGCAGGTAGCATGCAAGCAAGGGAAATGCCCTACCGCTGGACTATCACTCTGGCCCCAATGTTGTGATTTAAATATTAGAAAGCTATTATCAAATTCAATAATTGTATCACTTCACTTGTATCACTTGTCTTCCCATTGTTCATTGATTTGCTCGAGCAGGCACCAGTAACATCTCCATACATCCTGTTGGGAGCTAGTGTAGCCCAAGGGCATCTGCTCACTCCAGGAACATGAAGAGCCTCAAACCATTCCTTCTTGTCATGGGAATGAGGTCTATAATTGTTACTGTTTCTTGGCATATCAAATGCAACACTGGTTGCTTGCCAGGCTCTGCCATGTGAGTGGTACACTCTCAGTAGTAGTCTCTCATCTTGTGCATTTACTGATGAACCGCAAGAGGTGAGATCGGCTGTTCTCGTGGTTGTAGCTCTGAGGAGCCCTGGAGTCTAGATGTTGAGAATGAATGCCCTTATGTTCTGTGGGTTCCTCTGACTTCTTGCTAGGCTCTAATGGGATGATGGGAAAGGGCAAGAACCCACCTAGAACTGTATACAGTGTATGAAAGTTAAAGATCCTGGGAAGGACCTGGTCCTAATTCAACTATTGTCTAAGACAATAACAGCACAGCTATGGGTCTGGAGTGTCTCTCTTCCGGGGTTGCTGTCTGTGGTGGCTGGGAGCTTGTAGCCATGCAGGCTGACATGGAGGAGGAGAAAATGGGAGGAGGAGCCCAAATCCCCACTCCAATTCCAGCCAGTGGGTGCCCCCTGTACGTGTGTGCAAACCCTAGGAGCTATGTTGGACTTGCCAGGGGTTGGTTGGAGACATTTACTACCCTCTGGAACTCCATGGGCTGCTCCACATGGGACCAAGTGGTGCAGCTGTGAGTCTGGAGTGTCTCTCTTCTGGTGTTGCTGGCCATGGTGGCTGGAGCTTTTTTTTTTAATTTTATGATGAGTATTATTAATTTGAATTTTTTCTGAGAAATGTAAAGTTCTTACAATTATTGATTTGGCCCAAGTCAATAATTGTAAGCACTTTACATTTTCTCAAGAAAAATCCAAATTAATAAAACTTTCTTTATAAAATTAAAAAAATAACTTTAAATGGTATTAAAATCCTATACATCAATGCAAAAATGTAATTTCAAATCACACAAAAGATTTATTTCAACTGATATTAATATGAATATCTTGAAAAGATTCTAAATCTATCTAGTTACTAAGCAATTGTTTAGAAAGACTGAAGACACATTCACTTTACAAGTTTATCTTATTATTTGTATATAAATCAAGAAAAAAAGAAACAGAGAAGAGAGGCAGAGATAATTAAACATATCTCTCATCTTCCCCCCACTAACACACCTTAAATCTATTCTAATAAATCCTTTCTAGAAGCTATTAAGAAATTGCTCAATTGGTATTGAAAAAGAAGAGAGAAATTGCTCAATTGAAATTGCTCAAAAGATAAAAATCTCTTGATCAGAATCCCTGATGTTAAAACCACTTACTTTAATCTATTTATTGTTGCAGACTTTTGCTCATGTATGGCAACGCAATTTTCCCTTTTTCAGTTTTTAGTTAAAATACAAGCAAATATGAATTAAATTGTTATGTGAGATGTAATTTTGAAGCATAATATTAATATTCATATCATAATACAAAAGAATAAAGTTCTGGTTCTTAAACTAAATTATCATAGTTTTTTGAGTACATGTAAAAGCTATGATAATATATATGTATATTGTATATATAAATATGTATATGTATATATGTATGTATATATATATATATTTTTGGTCACATCTGGCCATAGTGAGGGGTTATTCCTGTCTCTACACTCAGGATTTACTCTTGGCAGTGCTCGGGGGACCATACGGGATGCTGGGGACTCGAACCTGGGTCGCCAGTATGCAAGGCAAACAACCTACCCGGCTGTGCTAACGCTCCAGCCCTGACAATATATTTTTAACCAAATGTATTGTTCTGTGTTCAACATACTTTTATCATCAAAAAGTAGCATGAATTACTTCATCAAATAACAAGTAAACAAATCCCTGGGAAATAAATCTTTTGACTTTGTTGAAAACTATTAATATTCTCCCAAATAAAAGCTGAAATGAGAAAAAATTCTTTGTGAAGAGGTGATAGAAGACAATGACATTTGATAGACATCATGGCAATAAAATGAAGTTGATCATTTACTAGAAATGTAACACTAAAATACTCCTGTCCTCTTGAATTTTCTCGTATATAAACAGTTATGAATTCAAAATGTGCTATTTTTAGCAATTTGATATTACTTTTTTTGTTTGCTTTTTGGGTCACACCCGGAGATGCTAAGAGTTACTCCTAGCTCTTCACTCAGGAACTACTACTCCTGGTAGTGCTTGGGAGACCACATGGGATGTCAGTGATTGAACCCAGGTAGGCCACATGCAGGGCAAACGCCCTCCTCATTGTGCTATTGCTCTGGCCCCAATTTGATATTACTTAAAATTACATCTTATTAAATATATCTTATTCATTCATTGCAACAAACTATAAATTGTATTAATCCATTGCAGAAAATCTAATAAGTATTCACTGTTGTGAATTTCATGGAATTTGATGAGTATTTTATGTAATAACCTAATATTGTTATTGAACCTTACATATTTAGATGTTTTATGCAAAAAAATTCAATCTTTAGAGAGACAGTCTGCTTTCCTCGAGTTCTATTTCATCTTTGGGATTATATTCTAAGGATAAATTTATTGTGTTTTACTCATCACTTTAATCCAAATGAGAAAAATAGAAAGAACACATTCTTTCATTTTATGCTAGATAAACTACAATAACCTGAATTTTCAAAGAATTTTACTTTTGAAATAGACAGAAAGATGACCAGAGATATAGAATAATAAGATGGCAGGGAGCAAGACATAAGGATGGGAGAAAGAAAGAAAATGAAAGAAAGAAAGAAAGAAAGAAAGAAAGAAAGAAAAAGAAAGAAAGAAAGAAAGAAAGAAAGAAAGAAAGAAAAGAAAGAAAGAAAGAAAGAAAGAAAGAAAGAAAGAAAGAAAGAAAGAAAGAAAGAAAGAAAGAAAGAAAGAAAGAAAGAAAGAAAGAAAGAAAGAAAGAAAGAAAGATAGAAAGAAAGAAAGAAAGAAAGAGAGAAAGAAAGAGAGAGAGAGAGAAAGAAAGAAAGAAAGAAAGAAAGAGAGAGAGAAAGAAGAGAGAGAAAGAAAGAGAAAGAAAGAGAGAGAGAAAGAAAGAGAGAAAAAGAAAGAGAGAAAAGAAAGAGAGAAGAAAGAAAGAAAGAAAGAAAGGAAGGAAGGAAGGAAGGAAGGAAGGAAGGAAGGAAAGAAGGAAGGAAGGGAAGAAGAGAGTGAAGGATGGAGGAAGGAAGGAAAGAAAAGAAAACAAAGAAAGAGGGAAAGAGACAAAAAGAAGGAAAGAAAGAAGAAGACAAAGATGGAAGGAAGGGAAAACATAGAAAGATGGAGGGAGGGGAGATAGAGAGGAAGGGGAAAAGGGGAGGTAATAATAGAGGAAACATTTCTTCTGTTAAAGCATGTGAACTCATTTTAGGAATTAGATCCATGCTTCTTTTGTCACTAATGACTTTATCAAGGTTTTGAGAGCAAACCAGTAATTTTAATAACAAATAGTGGCTATTTATTGTTCATATTAGGTATAAAAGTTCTCATTTTTCTAGAAATATATGTGTTTATTTATTATAACTTCCAAAATCTAATTTTAATCAAAAAGTTGAGCAATTTCATAACATCAAGCCATCAAGCCACCTTTGAGAAGTTAATTCTTCCTCATAAATGTTTTTAGAGTATTTGAATAAGATAAATTTTTACACAGGAAAAGCATCAGAATAGCTTTTTTTATTTTGCACTGAATATTTGAGAGATAAAACTGTGAAGCGGGCGGAGCAATAGCCCAGTGGGTAGGGTGTTTGCCTTGCATGCAGTCGGCCCGTGCCAGCCCAGGTTCGATCCCGGCATACCATGTGGTCCCCGAGCACCAGCAGGAGTAATTCCTGAGTGCAGAGCCAGGAGAAACCCCTGAGCATTGCCGGTGTGACCCAAAAGGCAAAAAAAACAAAAAAAAAAACTGTGAAGCAACCCCAAAAAATAGTTCTATGTTTAAAGGGTGGTTTTCTGTTCAATTTATTGTGTCTGCTGTTTTTTTTTTTGGGTGGGTGTGTAATTTAGGTGTTTAAATGTATGTAAGGATAGAACTAGCTGCTGCTTTGGGCAAAATTTTTTTGTTGTGTTTTAATTGCCTTTGCTTTTTTTGTGGTCACACCTGGCTATGCTCATAATTTAGTTCTGATGCTTGGCTCAGGGATTACTGTCACATGTGCTCAGGGGATATCTGGTTCTCCAGAGACCATATGTGGTTTTCCAGGGATCATCTGTGTAATCAAGCCTAGTCTGCTGCTTCCAAGGCAAGTTTCTTACCTAGTGTACTATCTCTCCAACATTCCCAATTCTTTCTCCATTCTTATATTGTTACTATATGTCATGTGACTGCTGTGGCTTTCAGTGTAAGCAGTTTCTTTTTACAACTGAACACTCAGGCAACTGAACATTCGGACAGAATCACTGTATCACTGTATCACTGTCTTCCTGTAGTTCATCGATTTGTTCAAGCGGGCACCAGTAACATCCCCATAAGTCCTGTCTCAAACAAGTGTAGCCCAAGGGCATCTGCTTGCTCCAGGAACAGAAAGAGCCTCAAAACATTCTTCAGGTCATGGAATTGAGGTCCATAATTGTTACTAGTTTTTGGCACAACAAATAAAACACTGGTAGCTTGCCAGGCTCTGCTGCGTATGTAGTATGCTATTAGAAGAAGGCTCTCATCTACATATGTGTAATAATAATTATGCATATAAATATAATATATTATATGTACATATGATGAGAGGGAGGTCCGGGTGTGGAAAATGGCAACCCAATGGAGTGTTTTTTTTTTTTCCAATCCGGCCCAGGTTTGCTGAACCAGAGACTTACAGACATGGGGCAGAGCTGCTACTTGCTCTCCCTGTTCCCAGCTGCTCACGAGGCACCCGGGAGGGATGGCGGGTTCTAGCCCTGACCTGCCACCCCAGCAGAGCCGCACAACAAGCCAGATGACCCCCCACTCCACTCCATTGGGCAGCCATTTTCCACATCCGACTTCCCTCTCTTCAGAACTCCACCCAGCGGCAGCCTATCACAGTCCGTCTCGTGCGACCTCTTGTGGCCTCGCGGTTCATCTATAAATGCTATATTTAGAGGTGACTTCAAGGGTATGCCACCTGCATGGCAAGCCTGGCAAGCTTCCCTGTTTTATTTGATATGTCAAATACAAGTAACAATTATATTAGTTCATTCCCATGACCTAATATAATGGATTGAGTCTCGTTATGTTCCTGGAGCTAATAGATGCCCTTGGGCTCTATTAGCATGAGACAGGACATATGGAGATATTACTGGTGCCCGCTCTAGCAAATAGATGATCAACGGGAGGATAGTGATAGTGATAGTGATAGTGATATATGTACATATCTAACACATATTTCACAGGAAAACATAGCCGGCCTAAGTCACTCTGACAGCAGCAGAAGAATGTGGCATCGTCTAAACATTACAGAGATCAGCATGGAGGCCCTCGGTGCCCAGGAGAGGCTCTGGCTGGGTCAATGTGTAACTGTTGGCAGCAGCCTTCCTGCCCTCAGTGCTGGTTGACAAAGGACCAAACATTTAATGTGTGACAATCAGGGAAGAGAACTTTGCACACACGGTCTCTGTTTTGCCGAGACCCCCAACAGGACCAACTTCGCCAGCGCCTGTCCGTGTGGCCCTGGGACCCTGCATGCAGGGCGCTGGCCCGACATGTGGGAAACAGAAATATGACAGAGAGGGGCTGCTGCCACACGTCAGCCCTGCCCACGGGAGACTCCTCCTCTCACTCTCTGGTATTCTGGAAGTGTCCCCAGGCTTGGAACCAACCACACTAGCAGGCCAAAGTGTGGGCATGAGGCAGTGCTCCTTAGGTCCTGCCGTGCTGGGGACCCCGGGCATCCCTTCAGTGCTTCAGGCCTCCAAACCTACACTCAGAGAGGGTGAGGGGACCCTACGGTTGCCAGGGATTGAACCCAGGTCAATCAGGTGCAAAGCCAGTGCCCGGCCCACTGTGCTGTCTCTCCGGCCTCTCCTTTTATGCCAGACCCCTCTGCTGCCACGGGGCGAGCTGAGGCGAGGGCGAGGTGCAGTTGTGCCTTCAGGATTGACCCAGTTTCCAGACTCCCAACAGCCCCTCACCCTGACCCCACCCACAGCTATGGGAACAGAGGGCTGGATGGCCCAGGCACAGCCCAGAGCAGGAGCTCCAAGAGGATAAGGCGACAGGGGCAACAAGACAGGTGTGTGTGCAAACACCACCCCAAGGCCCCTGGAAATAATCAGCAGAGTGTGTGTATGGTCACAGGGAAGTGGGGTGGAGGGTGGGCAAGGGAGAGAGAGGAGGTGGGGAGGGGAAGAGAGGAGAGAGAGGGGGAGAGCGAGGGAGGGCGGAAGGAGAGAGGGAGAAAAACAGAGAAGGGTAGAGAGAGATATTCATTTTATGAGGAGGAAAACAAAACAAACCCAATACTGCACTTGTAGGCAAATAAAAGGCACATCTATAATTCTACTAGACTGGTCCAATGTTTGCACAGGCAAATTTCCCACCAGGACCTAGAAATTAGGGTATGGGAGCAGGAAGGCATGTGGGCCTTGGGGGATGGCCACACCTGCTGGAATGACTAGGTCACATAGTGGCCACACCACAGGCCCCACCAGCCACACCATGGGCCCCCACTGGCCATAGTACAGGGCTCCCAATGGCCATACCATAGCTTTCACATATTCAGACAGAGAATATGTGAATTTTTTGTGAAGCAAATTTTAGCCTATGTGACACAAGTGGTTTGAATAATGCTCAAATATCTAACACTTCTGCTTTCACCACAGAATGATGAGCTCCAGCGTCTGTCTACTTCCTAGATATGTATGAAAGATGTGTGGAAATCAGGCAGATTTAGTTATCTAGTTTAGATCAGACCCCTAGATATATTCAGTGTATGTGAATAAAGAATATAGAAAAATAAAAACGTGCCAGATAATTCAGTGAGTAGGGAGTTGGCCTTGCACAGTACCACCCAGATTTGATCCTCAACATCCCAGATGATCCCCTGAGCACCAGCACACATATTCCTGAGCACAGAGCAGAGAGTAACCCTTGAGAGTTACTGGAAATGCCCCAAAAACAAAAAAGAGAAATAATTGGCAAAAGGAAACTCCAGTCTGGATATATCTATTCTTAGATGAACTGCTTGCTAACCAAATAAATAAATAAATAAAACGTTGGTTACCTATTTAAATTTTGGTGATTTGCTGCATAACAAATTGCCTTAAAATTGGAATTTTTAGAAGAAAAAATTTGTTTTACTTTCACACAAGTGACAGACGACCCCCACTCCATGAGGATCTCCATTTTCCACATCCGGACTTCCCCCTCGTCAGAACTCCACCCAACAGTCCAGCCTATCACAGCCCGGCTCATTGAGATCCACCCTGCTGCAGTCTTTTTAATCCGGCCCAGGTATGCTGATCCAGAGACAGACATGGGGCAGAGATGCTACTGGCTCTCACTGTGCCCAGCCGCTCATGAGGTGCCCAGGAGGGATGGCAAGTTCTAGCCTTGGCCCGCCACCCCAGCAGAGCCTCACAACAACCCAGACGACCCCCACTCCATGAGGGCCTCCATTTTCCACATCCGGACTTCCCTCTCGTCAGAACTCCAACCAGCAGACCAGTCTATCACAGCCCGGCTCGCACGGCCACAAGCGGCAGAGCGGTTCATCAAGAAATATTGGATTTTGAGATGACTACAAGAGTATGCTACCTGCAAGGCAGAGCCTGGCAAGCTACCCATGTTGTATTTGATATGCCAGATACCAGTAACAATTATAGACCTCATTCCCATGACCTGATGGAATGGTTTGAGGCTCTTTATGTTCCTGGAGCAAGCAGGTGCCCTTGGGCTCTACTTGCATGAGACCGGACATATGGAGATGTTACTGGTGCCCGCTAGAGCAAATCGAAGATGAACGGGAAGACAGTGATACAGTGATACAAGTGACAGAAGTTCTAAGCATGGGACATAACTGTGCATCATATGTGTGAATTATTTTAAAACAGGAAACATTTACTAAAGTACAGTAATGCATATAAATGAATTTATGCAATCATTAGAATTTTTACAATTAGAATTTATTAAGGAAAAAATGATACATTGAGCAGAAACTAGAAGTAGATAGCGCGTGTGCTTGAAATCTGCTTCAATCATTTTAGCTTTAGTGATGATACAGCAGAAGTTTAGACAGCCTTTATCATTTATACATTCATGTTCTTAATTTCATAAACTTGCTATTCTGCAAGTATAGTTTCTTGTATCATTTCACCATTTATGTAAGTATTATTTATGTTAAGATGTTAAAAGAGGAAAATAAACTTCAAAATCTTGAGGAATGTATTATCCCCTAAATTTTCATCAAGAGGCTTTAATAGTTCATAAAAATCTGAAACACATGCTCCATTTCCATTCATCCAGTTGATTGATAAGGTGTGCTCTTGAGTAAAGAAATTAGATTTTGTGCATATTCCTTGGAGAGAATGAATAGGAAAATCATTTGAGATTAATAATACCCGTGTCGCTTTCAGCAAGCAAAACATCTAGCTTGTCACACCTGGGATCAGAATGGAAAACAGAATTTAATGTGTTTCCGAAAAATCAGCACATTATCAAAAAGGCAATAGTACTAGAAAGGCAAATTTAACCTAAGAGCTAAGAAGAGAAAAATATGGATAATTTTCTGAGTCTAGAATTGGAAAACAAGAAGCAATCAAGTCAGAGGAGCCAGAATACATGGTATAGTTGTCTATTAGCCAAAGAGCATTTACGGGTAGAAGAGGTACCTGACTCAGGTCTTGAACACAGACCACAACGAATTGAGAAGTTTGTGTGCACTGATAAACATCATAAAGGAATTTGAATCAATATACTATGGAATGTTTAATAATTCAGGAGATAGAGCTCTAAGGGTCAAAACAGAGGAAAAAGCAGCCAAATTTGTGAAAGTATCAAGTAAAAAGATTATGTATTTATTGTAAAATAGAGATTTTGAGACTGTCATAGTGGGAGAAGTGTTTAGAAAATAAAAAGCTTAATATTCTTTTCCTTATACAATTGCTCCATCCTGCATGGTTTTGGTTATTAAACAGCATGCACATCAGGAACTAAAGAGATTTCAACACACCCCGGAGGAATTGTATAAGTTGTTCTCTGTATCTCCAAGCAGTTGCAAACCCTGAAGCAGCTGAATGCACTGAATGTTAATGGGCTTTTGGATATTCTTCAGGAAGTTATCAGAAAAGGGTTGGCAATGAGCACCGATTACTGTATTCTGAGAGTCTCTAGTGGAAAGCATAACAATACAGACTTTGGGAAGCTAATGAATCTCTCAAGACCAAAAGAAACTTGATAGCCCAACACAAGGAAAATAATAACAATGTGTCTTGTGATTAGCTTTCTTTGTATTAAGCTTTCTGAGGTCAGGTATTTCAGAAGGGACTTTTAAAAGCTTCCAAGTTAAAAATAAGGTAGTTTTTGTGTGTGTCTGTGTGTGTGTGACTGTGCATGTGTGTATGTCTGGTTGTGTGTGCATGCACACAGAGAAACTTTATCATGTCTACAAAAATAGTAGGGTAGTCTACATAAATTTTACTGAAATATGACACAAATAAACTGTCAAAATGAAATGAGTCATAACATAGCAAGCATACAAACCTAATTTATACTATAATGTGATCTAATATTTTAGCTTAATTTCCATTTTATTGCCCTCTTTTCAACTTCTCTGAGGGAAGAAAAACTATAATATTATAGGCTTTTAAACTTGAAATGTTATTTTCCCTACTATCCAATGTATGAACATTATTTTTAGAAAATGTACTGCTTGTGATTTGATAGATAGCAGGTATCTGATTTCCTCTCTCAGTCAGTGATTTTTGTTATGTTTTGTTTTGTTTTCTCATATGAGGTACAAAAAGACAGAGACTTAGCTAAGTGAAAATTTTCCTCCTATCTGTAATATCATATCTAACAAGAATAATGGGAAAACACAGCAGAGTTTCATAGACATGGTATCAAATCTAACTGCAAACTTAGGAACAAAAGTTCTACTGAAGTTATATTGCTCTCAGCCTATGGTTCTTAGCCTCCTACCTCTACCACTGATCTCAGGCTAAGACTGTTATTTCCTTATTCACACATTTGCTCTGAGCTGTGTTACTTTCTCCAGTCTTCCCATAGATTAAGCAAGATAATAAAATCAGTGGTTATAAATCTATTCAATATTTGACTTTCTGATAATAGTATACCAGATATGTTTCATATAAAATATCCCAGGCTCTCCTCACATGTTCTTGCTCTCATACTCATTTTACTATGTATTGTTACTATCTTTTCTTTTATATGGAAAAGAGCTAATGGGAAATTATATTGGAACAAGAAATAAGGGGTCTGGGAAGTAGGGGACATAAAAGAGAGAGAGAGAAAAGAAAGAAAAAAGTGACATGCTATTTCACTATTTCACAACCACATACTATTTTCAACCACAGACCATTTCTGTTTGCTTGTTTGTGGGAACACATGTATGAGTTTTGGGACTTAATCCTGATTCTGTATTCAGGAATCACTCCTGGCGGTGCTCAGAAGATAATAAAGGGTGCTGGGATTGAACTGTGCTTGGCTTCTGCAAAGAAAACACTCTATAGAAGTTTTTAACATAAAACGTAATGCATTATCATGCAGATTGTTTTTATCCACCTCTACCTCTAAAATGCGTTTCAATAGACAAAGATATTTATGTTATTCTTTCTTTAATCACGTATATCACTTGTCTTCCCATTGTTCATGAATTTACTTGAGTGGGCACCAGGAATGCCTCCATTCATCCCTGTTGAAGCTAGTATAGCCCTAGGGCATCTGCTCGCTACAGGAAAATGAAGAACCTCAAATCATTCCTTTAGGTAATGGGAATGAGGTCCATAATCATTACTGTTCTTGGAATATTGAATATGACAAGGGTAGCTGGCCAGGCTCTTCTTTTATTTAATACTAACATTAAAAATTAGGCAGAATATGTGGACAGATTCAATGATTTATTTAGGGTGTATAAAAAGGATTAAATTAATGCATTTTGTTCTTTGTCATCTTAGCACTAATCCTTCCCTTAGTCTGTTTGAACATTTTGTAATTGTATACCTCACTGTGGTATAAAAAATAGATAAAACTGTGGAATTTCATCGGTGTGATTTTTCATCCCCAAGTTATATTCCCAGAAGTAATACTGCTGAATAAAAATGGGAGCTCAATGTATATTTTTTACGATATTCACCCAATACCCATCTGACAAGGGGTTAATATCCAGGATATATCAGGCACTGGTAGCACTGCACAAGAAAAAAACAGCCAACCCCATCAAAAAATGGGGAGAAGAAATGAACAGAAGCTTCCAAAAAAGAAGAAATTCGAATGGCCAAAAGGCATATGAAAAAGTGTTCTTCATCTTTAATCATCAGGGAGATGCAAATCAAAACAACAATGAGGTACCATCTCACACCACAGAGACTGGCACACATCCAAAACAGCAAGAACAACCAGTGCTGGCATGGATGTGGGGAAAAAGGGACTCTGATCCACTGTTGGTGGGAGTGCCAACTGGTCCAGCCCTTTTTGGAAAACAATATGGGCATTCCTCCGAAAACTAGATATTGAGCTCCCATTTGATCCAGCAATAGCACTCCTGGGAATATACCGGAGAGACCGAAAAACACATAGCAGAAACACTATCTGTACTTCTTTATTCATCTCTGCGCTATTCACTATAGCTAGAATCTGGAAACAACCTAAATGCCCGAGAATAGAGGACTGGCTAAAGAAACTGTGGTTCATCTACACTATGGAATACTATGCGGCTGTCAAAAAAGATGAAATTATGAAATTTACCTGCAAATGGATGGACATGGAGACTATCATGCTGAGTGAAATTAGTCAGAAGGAAAAGGACAGATATAGAATGACTGCATTCATTAATACGACATAAACAGATACCAGTGTTTTACTAAATGTAGGAAATGGCAATGGCAGATTAAAACTCACCATTGAATATACACAAAGAGACTTAAGTGATAAACTCTAAATATCTGCAGGGCTAGCAACACTGTGTAAAATAAAAGGGAGAGAGATGCAGAGACAGAGAGAGAGAACAGAGAGAGAAAGAGAGAAAACTGCGGTACCTGCTATTAAGGCAGCATGGGTGTGGGCGGGGGGGGGTGGGGTACATTGGTGGTGGAAATGGGGCACTGGTGGAGTGATGGGTGCTGGTATACTGTATTACCAAGAACCAATTATGAACACCTTAGTAATTGTATGTTTCACGGTGGTATAATAAAAAATTAAAAAAAAAAATAAAATAAACATACAGATAAAGAAACTATGGAAAAACAAACAACCAGATAAAGAAGCTATGGTACAATATGCAATGGAATACTATGCAGCTGTTAAAAATGAAGTCGTGTGTGGAGAGGTTGGTGGAATGGCAGTTAGGATAGAGAAAGGACCAGTATGACAGTAGTTAGATATGATCAATCTGAACAAGAACTTAGTGTTGAAAGTAGTAAAAGGATATACCTGAGAACTGGAAATATCTGTATTGCAAATCATAACACCAAAAAGTAGAAAGAAAGAAAGAAAGAAAGAAAAGAAAGAAAGAAAGAAAGAAAGAAAGAAAGAAAGAAAGAAAGAAAGAAAGAAAGAAAGAAAGAAAAGAAAGAAAGAAAGAAAGAAAGAAAGAAAGAAGAAAAGAAAGAAAGAAAGAAAGAAAGAAAGAAAGAAAGAAAGAAAGAAAGAAAGAAAGAAAGAAAAGAAAGAAAAAGACATTGGGGACATTGGTGATGGGTAATAGACACTGGTGCATGGATTGATGTTGGAACTTTATAACTTTCTATAACTGGAAACCTTTGAGAGATCTTTCTTTTAAACTCAAATAGAAACTCTCAGTCACTTGACTTAACATTACCCTGTTTTAACCCAAATTTATTTAAACATAATGATGTATAAATTTGTTCCTGACGATTTGTTAAAGGTAATCATTATTCCAACTCAATCTCTCTACAAACGTCAACTTCCCTCAACCATATTCTCTGTTGCAGGACTCCTAAGGGCCGCTGCATCTGCTCTGGATTGCCTCCCCGCAAATCACTCCGTAGATAAGGGGGTAGTCTAAATAAAATTAAAAAGATAGAAATTGTGTCAACTATCTTTTCAGACCATGATGCACTGAAAATGGAAGTTAACCGTCACGCAAAAACAGGGAGTCAAACCAAACACCTGGAAACTGAACAGCTCACTGCTGAACAACAAATGGGTCATAGAAGAAATCAAACAGGAAATCCAAAGATTTCTGGAAATAAATGAAAATGAAGATACCAATTATAAGAACTTGTGGGACACGGCAAAAGCCGTGTTAAGAGGGGAAGTTTATAGCCCTGCAAGCATTCATCAGGAAACAAGAAAGGGCCCACATAAATAACCTGACTACACAGCTGAAGACATTAGAAAAAGACCAACAAAAAGGAGCCCAACCCAGGCAGAAAAAAGGAAATAATAAAACTTAGAGAGGAAATCAATGAGTTGGAAACCAAAAAAAAACAATCCAAAAGATTAATGAAACCAAGAGCTGGTTTTTTGAAAAAATAAACAAGATTGACAAACCATTGGCAAGACTTGTAAGGACAGGGAAAGAGAGAACCCAAATAAACAGAATCAGAAATAAAAAGGGTGACATCACAACAGAAACCACAGAAATCCAAAAGATCATCAGAGATTACTTTGAGAGCCTGTATGCCGTGAAACATGAGAATCTAGAAGAAATGGAACAATTCCTGAAGTCCTATAACCTCCCACGGCTGAAACAAGAAGACCTCCAATACCTGAATAAGCCTATCACCATTGAGGAAATAGAAACAGTAATTAAAAGACTTCCCAAACACAAAAGCCCAGGTCCAGACGGATTCCTAGTGAACTCTACGAAACCTTTAAGGAGGACCTACTGCCAGTCCTTTTCAAGCTCTTCCAGGAAATAGAAGAAACAGAAACACTCCCAAACAGCTTCTACGAGGCACATATCACCCTGATACCCAAAGCAGGGAGAGACAACACAAAGAAAGAAAACTACAGACCAATATCCCTGATGAACACGGATGCTAAGATCTTCAACAAAATACTAGCAAACAGAATCCAAAGACTCATCAAGAAGATTATACATCATGACCAAGTTGGATTCATCCCGGGAATGCAAGGATGGTTCAACATTCGCAAGTCAATCAACATAATACATCATATCAATAAAAGAAAAAATAAAAACCATATGATCCTTTCAATAGACGCAGAAAAAAGCATTTGACAAGATCCAGCACCCGTTCATGATTAAAACGCTCCAGAAAATGGGAATTGAAGGGACTTTCCTCAAGATAGTTACAGCCATCTACCAAAAGCCCACAGCAAGCATCATTCTAAATGGGGAAAGTTGAAAGCCTTCCCCCTGAGATCAGGGACAAGACAAGGTTGCCCCCTCTCACCTCTTTTTATTCAATATAGTACTGGAAGTACTTGCCATAGCAATCAGAGAAGAAAAAGGACATCAAGGGCATCCGGATAGGCAAGGAAGAAGTCAAGCTATCATTATTTGCAGATGACATGATATTATACCTAGAGAACCCTAAACTCTCTACCAAAAAACTCCTAGAAACAATAGACGCATAAATGTGGCAGTTTATCTGACCATGTATGCTGTACTAGCTGGTATAAATATTCTCCCATGCTATCACAATCATCGTGGGACTAGCTAGATCTTACCAGCATATTAGCCTGGCCACGTAAGGACACCTAAGTAATTAGACCAGAGAGAAATGCTGTTTGCTTCCAAACAAACAAGCATGACTCCCTGATAAAATATAAAACTACAATGAAGTAGAGGAGACTTGTGAAGGCTTGGAGAAATATTTAACTGGCATTGGTGTTGGTCCTTGGTACAGTGACATGCCATCTCAGAAACCCCTTCTCTACCATTTCAAAGGCCTCTCCGGCTCAAAACATTAGCACAGTAAAGGCCTAGGTGAGATGCAGGGAGGGGTTACCTGAGGGCATTGGACCCTCCCTGCTTTCCATAACAATGGGAGGAAGGTCTGAGTTGCAGGGGGTATAAACTTGCCGGTTCCGCTCTCCGGGCTTCTTCTTCCCGGTGGGATCTCGCCTTGTGAGCGTTTATTCCCTTGGAAGTTTCACACGTGGTGGTCGCCATCTTGGCCTACACGTGGCTAGGGTTCTAGCCTGGAATCCTAAGCATCGGGTTTTTCCTTTTGCTGATTTGTATGCCTGAACCTGTGATAAGTAAAGTCTTTTAAAACTGCATCGGACTCCTGAGTGTTCATCCATTCCTCGCCTGCTTCGGAGGTAGAAGGGAACTCAAGCTTCCGGCACTGTCGGGGACCCCCGGCGGAGCGCCCCGACAATTCTCCACTTCCTAACAGTTCCTCAAATCTGCCCTATAGCAGGCCTAGAATAATTGATTTGTTAGTGCTTGTTACCACAAAATGTCTAATGGAATGATCAAAAAACAATATTTCAGTAAGAGAAAATTTATGAAAATTGTGTCTCACCATGGGGACACGAAGTACTTGCCCAAGAGATTACTAAACTGTTACTGCTAGTTAAGCTTCTGTTTAATGTTTCTATTTGTTTAGATTAATTAACTTCTACCTTGCATTCCCATCCAAACTGCTGTGCTCCTACTGGGATGCTTGTATTGTAAAGTTTGAAGATGCTCAGAAAATCTACAATAATTTATAAGCAGTCCTGCTGGAGGCATGGTGGCAAATTCAGGATGTGACTTTGATTACCAGGATCTGGTAGAGAGGAGGCTAGCCTGACCCCATACTGAGACCACCCTAAAGTGTCTCAATCACCATTGAGTGTCCAAGAATTTTTGTAGCTAGATGATGTATTTCAAGACTTATTTTTTATTCTGTAGAACAAGGCTGGTAAATGTCATGTTCTGCAAACATGACAGTGTTTATGGAGCATGGCTGTGCCTGCTAGGGATTCTGGAATTACATGGAAGTTGACACAGGTCACCCACCCTGACTCCAAGAAGCCCTGAAGATTTTGAAAAAAAAAATTCCTTGTCATTACTCTGTTTTAACAATGTTTATCATTTTCTAGTATTTTCTTGATGTCTGTTTTTTATATAACATTTTCCCCTCATTCGGTTTTATTCGCTTTTGAACAGATGTGATCTAAATGGTGCCTATCTTATAAGTCAAATGGTCTTACATAATAAAAATAAGAAAACTAGTAACACAGCTGAAATCCACTACACAAATTATATGTATTAATGAAATAATACCTTGCAGTCCTACAATAAATCAAGCCTCCACTAACAGATGCTCTACAAATTTAACACTCTAAATATTAAACAGGATGTAAATATACTATTATGTAAGCAGAATTTGAATATCTTCCGGATTACATATATTGCTCAAATTCATGTATCAGTGCAAATTAGATGAATATAATTATGCTCCCATTTAGCAGAGTGTCTAGTATTGCAGACAATGAGAAAATCTAATGTCAATTCTTCCTAGTAAGGCATATTCTGATAAAATGGAGAAACAGAAATGATTTACTGTAATAAAAGTATTGAATGAGGGGCTGGAGTGATAGTCCAGCGGGTAGGGCATTTGCCTTGGAAGCGGCGGCCTGTGCCGGCCTGGCTTCGATCCCTGGAATACCATATGGTCTTCCGAGCACTGCCAGGAGTAATTCCTGAGTGCAGAGCCAGGAGAAACCCCTGAGCATTGCCAGGTGTGACCCCCCCAAAAAGCCAAAAAAAAGTATTGAATGAAGTTAAGAATTGGAAGCAAGGAGGTACATTCTTTTATACTCTTCTCTGTTATCATTTAATTTAATAATTGTTTCATAAGATGACACATACAAGAGTCACAAAAAGTCATGCCTATATAATGGAAATTATTTTTTTGGAAACATAAAATACATAACATATGGCACAAATAGATGAATCATTAAAATATAGGTAAATTCTAGAAATGTTTAAAATCTTGATTTTAGTCACTAAAACCAAGGAAAAATTAAAAGTCTAAAGTCTTAGCTCACAAATCATTTTTATTTGTGCTAAATGGAAAAGGATTTTATTATATTATGCCAGAGTCCCACCAAAGGAAATAGAAAGGAAAACAGTATAACCATTAGCTTCTCTAAGTAGTTGTTTAGATTATTTTGAAATTCTGTGTAATTATCTATATTCATCCTTGCTCAAAATCTGAGGCAATTCAAAATCTTCCCATTCTTCCTGTAGAAGCAAGTTTAAAACACTATGCTAGCAAGAGTTTATACGTTATTCCAATGTTCTATTTGCAATTTCTTAACTAACTCATTAGTCCTCATTTCCCCTTTTGATTTCCCATCCTTTTAAACCATGATTACTTAATGTGTTTCCTTGCCTACAATTCAAGATTATTCTCTATATCCAAAATCATCTTGAATATAACTCAGGTTTTGCTGTATTTTGTTTGTCAGCATCATCTTCTTTGTTCCAGGACGCAATTAATTAGACTGCTTTTATTTTCATACTCTTAAAAAATTCCTCAGGCAACATTAAATTTCCTTTTTTCCATCTCTCTCATCATAAACCCAATTACTTAAAATAACTCACTACCTAATCTAGCATCATAAAAGTGCAAAATATTATCATGAAATGTCCTAATTTATTATCTTAATCTTATCGCCTTAATCCGAAAATAATAGAAATCTTAAAATAATGTTCTAATATATCATATTAATCTTATCAATGTAATTTTATTATCCTATCTTAAAATATTATCCAAATTACCATCCTAATCCAAATCACATGATGCAGTGGTTCAACTGCTAAACTAATTGAAATTTTCCAATTCAAGGCTAATTAATTAATTTAATCCTGATTAAAACTAATTAAAGCTGCTCTATTCAAAAACTATTATAGAACCTTTGTAAAGGCATAACATAAGTCATATATGAATCAATTTATAATTGCAAAGTATCAAAATATCTTATATTTATCCATTCTAACATTTTCCTACTTATATCATTTATCACATGAAATTTAAAAGTAACTAATAGTTCTTTATATTTTACTGCAAAATAACAGTTTAGTATGCATGTATTCAGATAAATATTCTCTCATATAACTATAATGTAATTGTTACAGTGACAATTGCAAAATTCTAATAAGTGATTTATATCCAAAGTCTTAAGTTCCTTAAAATGTATTTATGGTATATTTATTCACATCAAGATGTGGGCTTCAT
The DNA here is from genome assembly GCA_021461705.1 of Cryptotis parvus. Lineage (NCBI taxonomy): Eukaryota > Metazoa > Chordata > Mammalia > Eulipotyphla > Soricidae > Cryptotis > Cryptotis parvus. The sequence continues at coordinate 20,389 of JAJIBD010012923.1, read as the reverse complement.
TTTGTTTTTATAATCTTCTGTCTCTTATCATAAATTTTTTTTGACTTTTATATTTTGTTATATTCATTGTTTTTGGAGTCACTCAATGGTGTTCAGTGCTTACTCCTGGAGCTGCACTCAGGGAACTTTTCTGTTGGGCTTGGGAGTCTATATAGTTTGCCAAGAAGGCAAATACTCCACTTACTGTACTATTGCTCCAATTACCAAACTTTGATTTCGTGACTCTGGACTTTGAAACACTTACTTTACACTTGATTATTAAGTGATCAAGTAATTACTCCTATATTTATATCCTATAAATGATTCATTTTTTAATTTTAGTGTCTGGTTGAAGAACTGATCTTATTTAATTTCTTAAGACTTACCTATAGTTTGAAAGCATTGAAACACAGACTATAAGCTAAAAATGATTAGTAGTAGTTCATATATAATAAGTACACTTAACTTACTACTTTATTGAGCCATTTTGTAATCAATATAAACAATATCTAATAATATTGATACCCAAGTATGAGAAATGTCATGTGGCTTTTATCAGAATTGTAAATATATTTGCCAATATTGGTCACTTGCAAATTTCTATTTCAATTCACTTTGCACATGATGTATTTTAATATTCAGTTTGATTTTATTTGCTAACATGTTATTTATGATTCCTAAAAACTCGTTACTGATAGTTTATTTCACTGGGCATTATTTCTAAATGCTTATTTTTATACACATTTTATGAAAATAATTTAGAAGCTTTACTTATGTTAGCTCTTCTAGATGATTTAAAACAGGACCTTCCAAACCTATAAAACCTGCATGTTTTATTAACATGCAGGCTTATCAGAAATTGCTCATTCTTAGATATGTTTTCATAAATTTTATTTGTTATATATTTTAAATTTTCTGCTTCTACATTTTATTTTTTTATTTTATTTTTTTATTTTTTTAAGTATTTTTACATTTAAATTTTCAATTTTACTTCTAAAAATTTGGTGTAATAAAAAATTGGGGGAACCATTCTGCTAAAGTCTTACTCTTGGATGTGTGCTTAGGGATAATTCCTGGTTGGACTCAGGGAATCACATGTAGTGCTGTGATTGAACCCATGTTAACCATGGGCAAGGAAAGTACCCTACCTGCTGTACTGTCTCATCCTACCTTGAATTTTTTTAAAATGAAAAATTTAAAAATAAAATAGAATAAATAAATAGCTGCTTAAAATCCCTATATTTTACAATTGCCACTATCACTTTTATCACTTGTGTTCCGTTGTTCATCGATTTGCTCGAGCAGGCACCAGTAACATCTCCATACGTCCCTGTCACATGCTAGTGCAGCCAAAGGGTAATTGCTCGCTCTATGAAAATGAAGAGCCTGAAACCATTCCTTCAGGTCATGGGAATGAGGTCTACAATTGTTACTGGATTTGGCATATCTAATATGACCCTGGTAGCTTGCCAGGCTCTGCTATGAGGGTGGGATATTCTTGTAGTAGCCTCTCATCTCGTGCATGTATTCATGGGGAAAGATCAGCTCTTCTGCTGGGTGGAGTTATGACGAGCTGTGGAGTCCAGATGTTGAAAATGGTGGCCCTCATGGTGTGGGGGTTCCTCTGGCTTCCTGTGAGGCTCTGCTGGATGGCAGGCCAGGGCTAGAAGCTGCCTTCTCTCCTGGGTGCCTCATGATCAGCTGGGCACAGGAGAGCCAGTAGCACCTCTACCCCAAGTCTCTGAGTCTTGAATATTTTTGGTCAGAATGTAAGCTGATACATTAACTATGGAAAACATATTTTTATTTTCAAAAAATAAAACAAAAGCCAGAGATATGCTCTACAAGCTGGAATGCATATTCTGCATGCAAAGCTGTTTTTGGGTCTCAGGCACTAATCTCAGCATCCCTGGCGTGAACCCCCAGGTACCACATGGGGGCACAGTCAGTGAGAACCACATGTTCTTACAAATAAAATCAAAATAAAAACAAACAAACAAAAATATAGAACTACTATTATAACTCAGCATTGCACTTCTGGGTATCTTTCAGAAAGAAACAAAAACGTGAACTCAAAAAAGATGATCATTGCAACATTACTTATAATAGTCAAGACATGAAACAACCTAAGAGTCCAGGAATGGATCGATGAATAAAAGGACTGTAGTATATTAATGCAGAAAAGACATCTACATTATAGTGCTCATTGCATCATTATTCATAATAGCCCAAATCTGGAAACACATGTGACCAACAACAGATGACTGGATATAGAAGCTATAGTATATATACACAACGGATACTTCTCAGCACAAAAATAAAGTTGTGCAACTTGCATGTATGCATGGATGAATCTAGAGAATGTAATGCTGAGCGAAATGCGTCAGAGAGAGGGACAATTACAGAACGACCTCACTCATATGTGTTATAATAAAAGAAGCATGGTAAGAGAATAACTCATGCCCAAAAGCCCATGAAGCCCAGGAAACAAAGAGCAGGAGCACTGTTTTTAGTAGGAAGCTTGCCACTGGTGGGGAGCTGTCAGGGAAGGAACCACTCTGACAGTGATAGAGGGAAATGGTAAAGTGCTATGCATGTTACCCTATCAGTACTAGTACTGTAAACCACAGTGCCTCAAAGGAAAAAAAGAAAGAGGGAAAAGGGATCTGCCACAGAGGTAGGCTAGTAGGAAGGGAAACCGGAGAGACTGGTGGAGGGAAGTGGACACTAGAACGGAACTACTGGAACATTTTATACTTGAAACCCATTCATGAAAAACTTTGTAATTGGTGATGATTCAATAAAAGCATTTTTAATAAAAATTTAAAAAATATAATAGTGATTGCAGCGATAGCACAATGGGTAAGGTATTTGCCTTGCACATGGCCAACCCGTGTGGATTGAATTGCCACCCATATACAATTGCCACCCATATACAAAAACTGTAAACAATTGCCATATTATCAACTGAATTTTTTTTTCTGAAGTTGGAATAATAATACAGCTAGTAGGGCATTTGCTTGCACATGCCAAATCTGGGTTTATTCTCCTATATCCCAAATTACCAGGTGTAATTCCTGATAAAAGAGTCAGAATTCCTCCCTGAACATCACTGAGTGTGGTCTTGAAACAAGCAAATAAAAAAGATATATGTCAAGGTGGCAGGCTGAGGATGGCATGGAATGAGAGGGTAATGGAAGGAACAGAACATGGAAAGCTGAATTGGTGCTCAAACATAGTGTGATAAAAACTCAATTTTGAATAATTTTGGTGGTGCTTTATTGAAATTGTAAGAAATGACATTTGTCATTTTTTCTTTATCTGTCTAGCCACTATCACATCCATATTTTTTCAAACAATTTCAGTGTAAGTCGTACACACACATATTCTTAGCATTGTATCATTTAATGTCTACCCATATTCAAATTTCCTGAGAAGTATCAAAATATCTTTTATGATTTACTTTATTTGATAACCAAGATATAATTCACTGACCAAATATGTCTACATATATTTGCATATATCATATGAATGAAGTTTTAATTTGATTTTTAGTAACATGATTAGTTAACACTTTATAATTTCAGAGCTCACACGCTGTATAAATTATAGAGGTCAGTGTGTAGTGTGCTTGCCTTGCATGTATGAGGGCCTGGGTTCAATCCCAGAACTGGAAAAGTAAAAATTGTTATCTAAAATATGAAAGCTTAAAATTTGCTATATATATACACACATTCATGTATATATGTATATACATTCATACATATATTTTATACATATGTGTGTATGTGCATGTGCACACATACAAGCTTTTTTCTGGGCATCAGTGATAAATTCTGGGTCATATGATAATTCTGTGTTCAATAAACAGAAAAATTAACTTCTCTTGCAAACTGTACCACTTTACATAGCCAACAGTAATGTATGATCGTTTAAACTTCTCTAAATACTCACCAACAATTATTATTTACTTTTATGGGAACTGATTAATATTTTATTTATCCTCATAGACATGCAGTATTATAGTATTAATTGGAATTTCCTAATACATATTTTTATCATTTTATGTTTTTTGCCATTTATACATTTCTTGCATAATCCAGTAAATATGCTTATCAAGGTTTATGCATTTTAAAGAAGCTGACTTCTAAATAAACTCAGCTCAAATAATATTTTTATCGTTTTTACTTTCAGTCTTTTAAAAATCTCAAAAATATTAAAACATGTTAAAGAAAATTACCATATTGTCCAACAATTTCATTCCAGTACAAAGAACATAAAAATACTAATACAAAGATGTATATGGGGCCGGAGAGATAGCCCAGCAGGTAGGGCTTTTTGCCTTGCATGCGGCCGGCCTGTGCCGGCCTGGGTTCGATCCCCGGCGTTCCTTATGGTCCCCTGAGCACCGCCAGGAGTGGTTCCTGAGTGCAGAGCCAGGAGTAGCCCCTGAGCATTGCTGGGGGTGACCCAAAAAAAAAAAAAAAAAAAAATGTATATGGATGTGCATCTATATTAATTGCAGTGCTATTTATAATAGTCAATGTCTTAAAATAACCCAAGTGCTGAACAACTGCTGAGTGCATAAAGCAGCCATAGTAATTAGCTGTAATGAAATCTAGCTTAACTATAGTAAGAAAAAATGAAGTCTTACACTTTGCTACAAGATGAATGATATTTGTGATAACTGAAAAAAAAAAGGACAAATGCAGTATGACCCTATGCACATGAGGTATATGAATTAAAAAATATATATAAAGCTAATAGATAATGCAATAATGTCTCAAACAGTAACTATAAAATAGGGGTTAACTAAGGATGGTAGTGATGAGTGGGAAGGAAAATGTCTTGTGGTAGAGGGTTATTGGCACTTTTGATGATAGGAATAAGTGATATGGTAGTATTGTAGCCCAAACACGTAAAAAGCATGTTCACTTTTGTTGCATAAATTTAATTTTATTTATTTCTTTTTAGGGATGTTTTAAAAATAAGGGGAAATCTATTTTAAAAAATTCCTAACAGTAAAAATGTGGTGTGTCTTTCATGATTCTTTAATGCTAAAAATATTAGATTTTAGAGGCTGGAGAGTAGTACTGTAGTTAAGGCCCTTGCTTTGCATGCTGCTAATAAATTTTCATTAACAGCATCTTATATGGTCCCTGGCTACCTCTAGGAGTAATTCTTAATGCCAAGCCAGGAGTTTCCCTAGAGTACCATTAGGGGTGGTACAAAAACAAAAACAGAAACAAAAATAATATTACACGCTACTTTCTAATTTCATTCAAGTTTGATAGACTAGTTCCTTTTTATTAACCCTTTTAGTATTATTATTAACAAAAATAGTATTTAAATTAAAAATTCTGATACAATTGAAGTTTTATCCTTGTAGTTAACTGAATGTGTTTTTCAGATTTAAAGACATTTAACATGTTTTAAAAAATATTGCTCAATGTGAAATATATCCAAACTTTTATTTTCATAAAGCACCATGAATTACAGTTATTCATAGTTGGATTTTTGACATACAATGTCACCAGAGTCAACTCCCTTCACCAACTTTCCCAGGTTCCCTCTTCTACCCCACCTCTAGGCCCAGCCTGGTCATGAAGATGTGATAAATATACACAACAGAATAGAACATAGCTGTAAAGAATAATGAAATCATGCCATTTGCTGCAACATTGATGAAGCTGGAAGATATCATGCTAAATGAAATAAGTCAGAAAAAAGGACAAATACACAGGATGACATCACTTGTATGTGGTAGAGTAATTGGATGAGCAAATGCAATGTTTTAAAGGGGTTAGTGTCTAGATCACCCTTGTTCCAGTGTATAAGGAGAGAAGAAAAGAAATACAGTGAAATATATTCATCTAGGAAGGCAAAATATACTATATTGGTTATTGGTTTTCTGTGTAATCTATAAAAGAATAAAATAGCTGTTCTTTTTGAGTTGTTACAAAATAATAAACCAAGATATTTTTCAATTTTTACTGTTAATTTGCATAATGTAGTTGAAAAATGGTATCTTTTAATTGATGTAAATATTGCAGATATAATATAATGGAACCATTAAGAGAATCTCAATCAAATCATTTTGGTTTCAAATTCCTTGGTAGTAATTAGAAAGTTATGTAAAGACAGAATAAGAATAATTCATTAACATGTAGTTGCAAACACCTATTTTGTCACAAACATTTCAAAATCTTTATGAAAATGTTGCATACTTTAATGAGTCAACTTTTGAAAAATGAACATATTTTGTTAATATACAGCATATTTGCTAACAAAAGATTATTAGAATAAATCAGACAAACGAACTGAAAGTCTTTTGTAGTAACCTTTAGAAGATAGTAAAATAACCCCCTTAATATTTGGAATATTAGGGAGAGGCAAGTTATTTCAAAACGTTTTTAATGTATTGCAGTTATAAATGATGGAATGATCTTTAGTTATTGTTAATCTAAATTGTTAAAAATATGGCTAAAAGTGACACTGTAAGTGATAATTATATTCATGAAGCAGATAGTTAGTCACCTGTATACTATAGCTAATAATGGAGCAGCTGGCAAAATTGTTGAAGTTGAGAAGACCCACCTTGAGCTTGGTATTTGGATTTAACCTTAGGAATTGCAAGGCTGAATATATTGCATTTCTGGTCCAGTATACAGTACATCAAAACTGTAGAAGCTATCTGAATTTTAGTTAGCTGACATGGTACCTTGACAATAGCAGCTGCATCTTGGTAGCTATTATTGTCATTTCAACAAAAATGAGATTGTACATTGACAAAAATACATTGATAAAATATCCTAAGATTGCTTTGGGTTGCAGAGAAATAGGAAATTCCCAGACAAGTAATCATCATTGGCTAAGCAACAGTGTAATTGCAGCACCAAGGGCAGAGTGCCACCTAGAGTATTGTGACAAGGAGTGTCCTTGGAAACGAAAACATAGACTTGGAATGTCATTCTCCATCCACAACCTACATGAGGGAAGTCCAAGTAGTTATTAGAGATCCAGGAGTAAAATTCCAAGATTGCAGATGCAAACTCACAAGCAGGAGGGGTGTCTTGCTGCCGTTGTTTACTCCTCTCACCAGACAAAACCTGACACTACTCATTAAAATCCCATCTTGTATGGAATAGAGTTTCCCTTTGTCTGACGGCCAAAATGCTGTCACCCAGTGGGAGTTTTTAACCCAAAGACAAGGTGTGATGTAGAGAATTAGAATTATCAAACTTGGTAACCAGCCCAGAGCAACAGTTCAAGGGATGATCACACAAGAGTGTGTTAAAAAGAGTGTTGCCTCGTGGTGAAAGCCCAGGTGAGGTAAAGAGTTCTGTTGATAAGAACACTGGAACAAAGCCTGAGAACTCCGTCCCACAGATAAATACCACAAAGAACCGGCAGCTGCTACTCCATGAACATTGTCACTGCTAACATGTTCTGCCCTGCCTCTGCGAACTAACCTGAAAGTTGTTATCCAGTAAGTAGCTACCCAGCGCCAAAGTTAAGTTAAGCTGCTCTGGAAACGGTCAAGAATTGTTTTTTCATGGATCAACCACCAATGTTGGAGCTGAAAATCTCTGCTTCCTGGATAATAATCCACAGGTAAAAACTCAGAGCCCTTGCCTGCAGGTGACAGCCATAGGCAGACTCAAGATACAGGTAAACAGCTCTGAACCACACACAGAGCATATGGGAGGACAATACTGAACCAGTCACCAAAATAAACAACATAAACTATGGGCAGCTCCAGACCAATTGAATAAAAATGAATGTTCAACAATAGCTCTGATTTTTATAAGGCTCCTTTATGGGGCTTCAGTATCCAGAAAAACCTAAAGTGACTTTTCTGGTCAAGTAGCACTTTACAGAGATATGAAAGCATCCGTCACCTTTTTGGGGTGATTCTCCTGGGTTACAAGAGAAGAAAGGCATGGTGGAAAATTTCAGGAAAATATAAAGGATATGTATGAAGACGATGTACTCCTTGATATAAATGGTGTGGTCTGACTATATGTTGGAATTTAAGATATACTCAGCCTTTTGTTTAATAGTGGCATGGGATTAGATATATAAACCTGGCAAAATTCATGGCCACCACCATGACAGTGAGAACCCACTGGGTCTTCAGTATAGTCTCAGAATCTTCCATTCTTCTTAAATTCAAGCTATTATTTTGATGTCTACTCCCATTGTCAAAATTCTACTCTGACTTGCCATGGACTACTGGTTGAACTACAGTCACTATCACTATCACTATCTTCCCGTTAATCATCTATTTGCTGGAGCGGGCACCAGTAATATCTCCATATGTCCCATCTCATGCGAGTAGAACCAAAGGCATCCGCTTGCTCCAGGAACATAGAGAGCCTCAAACCATTATATTAGGTCATGGGAATGGGAATGACCTAATATAATGGTTTGAGCTCTCTATGTTCCTGGAGCTAGCGGATGCCTTTGGGTTTTGGCATATCAAATACTACAGAGGAGCTTGCCAGGCTTGCTGTGCAGGTGGCATACTGTTATAGTCACCTCTAAATAAAGCTTTTTACAGATGAACCTAGCGGCTGCTAGCGGCCACGCAAACTGGGCTGTTATAGTCTGGTTTGCTGGGTGGAGTTGTCATGAGAGGGAAGTCCGGATGTGGAAAATGGTGGGCCCCATGCAGTAGTGGAGGGTGGTCTGGCTTGTTGTGAGGCTCTGCTGAGGTGGCAGGCCAGGGCTAGAACCTGCCATGCCTCCCGGGCGCTTCACGAGCAGCTGGGCACAGGGAGAGCAAGAAGCAGATCTACCCCATGTCTCAGAGTCTCTGGTTCAGCATACCTGGGCCGGATTGAACAAAAACTGCTGCAGGGTGGGTGTCGATGATCCGGGCTGTGACAGTCTGGTCTGCTGGGTGGCGTTGTGAGGAGAGGGGAAGTCTGGATGTGGAAGATGGCGGCCCCCATGGAGTGGGAGGGGTCGTCTGTCTTGTTGTGAGGCTCTGCTGGGGTGGCAGGCCAGGGCTAGAACCTGCCATGCCTCCCGGGCGCCTTACGAGCAGCTGGGCACAGGGAGAGCAAGGAGCAGCTCTGCCCCATGTCTGAGAGTCTCTGGTTCAGCATACCTGGGCCGGATTGAACTACAGTAGTTTTCAAGAATATGTTACATTTAATCCAGTCTAACTTTTCAGTTTTTGTGGCAACAGTGACCAACAGGTAGCTTCAGTGTTATGTCTTTTATTTGATAGCTGCTTATTTTATTTTTTTTAAATTTTTTATTATACCACCATGAGAACAACATTACACAGATGTTCATAATTGGGTCTCAGTCATATATTGTTCCAGCAGCCATCCCTTCACCAGTGCCCCATTCCCACCACCAATGTCCCCACGTTCCCCCTCTCCCAGTTCCAGAGCAGGCATTTCTTCATTCGCTCCCTTTCTCTCAGTCTCTCTCTGTCCCTCTTTCATCTTCCTAATCCTTAATATACCATGTGAGATATAGAATTACAAGGATGTTCATAATTGGGTCGCTACAATACAGTGTTCCAGAATCATCCCTCCACCAGAGCCAATTCCCACCACCCAATTCCCAAACACACCCACCCAAACCCTGCTGCCCCGATTGCAGGCACATTTTACTTATCTATCTCTTTCTCTATGTCCCTGTATTTACCAATCTCCCTTCTATTACACTTTATGGCTTGTCCTATGGATACTAATAACGTATGATGTATCTATCTGATTTTTTAATAAGCGAGTTCTAGTGTGACATCATAATCCCTCATCCACATAACCTCTCCAGTTTGATGCAAATAGAATGAGAAAGATCCTGAAAGGACCTGGTGCAAAAATACATTGAGTGTAAGATTAAACCACGGCGGCAGATCCACCACAGCCAACCATCTTGCAGCGGTTGGCGGTGGTGGCTGGAGCTCAGGGTCACACCCACTGAGTGGAGGCCCCCAATCCTTGCTCGGAGTCCAGCAGGCACGGCCACTGCATGGCAAACAGGCCCTAGGCGCTATGTAGGACATGACCAGGCGCTGGCCATGCCTTTTACTTTTCCCCCTAGCTGCTTATTTTATAGTGCATGTAGGCATATCTCTGTGGACTGAAGGAGAAACAGAATAGAAACCTCTTTATTCTGATGACTTCCCTAACTGGGCTCACTACTGATTCATGTTTAGTCACTCTCACAGACACCACTCTGCATTGCTCTGTACTGATTTCTTTAATCTTCTATGTCTGCTGAACAATGTCATCGATATTGTCTGCATGGTCTTATTTTCTGGACATCTCCATCATATGCCAATCTCTGTTCTCTCTCTCCTCTTTCTCTAGTGCCAAGCAGTTGTGCTCTCTGTGTGTCATTAACTGCCTGATCTTCAGAGCAGTGATGTATGTTCACGGATATTAACTAAAACTCATCATGGTTATTTGTGCCTCTCTAATTTTATTCATAAAGTAATAAATGATTAAAATTACTTTAATCATTTAAGATAAATGATTAAAATTAAATTAAAATAATTCAATATTCAAAAAAAACTTAAATATAAAAACAATTGAATTGAATTTAAAGGAAAATGACATGAGTTTTGACCTATCCCTAAGCAAAATTGTCATAGAAAAATTCACTTACTATAGGTGCATTAATAATCCAATTAATAAAGAAAATTTCTTATAAATTTCTGCCACGTTAAATGATAATACCAGAGTAAATCTGAGCATTGAAAGTAGACAAAAGGATATACATGATAACCTCTAACTCAAGGTGGTATAATTCTTTTTTAAATAGAAGTATTAATGTCATACTCTACAATTACATTCTGAACTGCTTTCTGGTTCAGAGATGCAGCCCCTGCCCACTCTGCTAGGGAGATTGTATCTCAGGGAGTCAGCTCTGGCATTTGTGAATCTTGAGCAAAGGGGCCCACCTGAAGATTACATCTCAACATGGTCATGTATCTGGCTTCCTCTCTAGATAGCCCAGACCACGAATGGCTGCGCTGGAAGTTTTGCAGACTTCTATCTATAAAATAAGCTAAGAGAAAGGAGAAAAGGGCTTTTTGGCCATTTTAACCTCTAAATGTAAAATGTCATTTAATATGACTCCTCTCTCCTTCTCTCCGTTCTCTTCCCTATTGGACCTTAGCACGTGGTAGCAGCCATCTTGGCCTAGGATTCTATAGGATTCTATATGTGACCGGAACCAGTCAGGAACCTAAAGTCTGGGGTTTTCCCGTTACTGGATTGTAAACCAGAATAAGCATGAGTAAAGTCTTTTGAAACTTTAAAAAAAAATCTGCCATATGAAATTATTTCTTTCATTGTTTGTTTGTTATTTGGGCCAAAGCTGCAATGCTCAAGGATTCTCCCTAGTTTTGCACTCAGGAATTTTTCTGGGTTGTGCTTAGAAGACCATTTGGGGTGCCCTACCTACTTTACTATCTCTCTAGCCCACAAGTAAAATTATGTTCCGCCATTAATTTAAGAGCTTATTTTATAGAAATGCATTCTGACATAAGAAAAAATTTAATTGAGGAGACTGCATATAACTAAATTTCTAGCTTCATGTGCTTTATTTACCATCAGTGAATATGTGCAAATAAAATTATACTCATCCTTCCAAAGCCAAAATGCTGTATCAAATCAATAGATGACTTGATGTCACTATTGTATCCCATAACAATTATAAGAAATATAAAGATGCAGGCACAAATAATAATAATTTATGAATGATCATACAAAAATGAATTAGAATGCTTGAATATTAAATTACTGCTACATGGTAATTATAATTTTAGACAGTTTTAATTATTTGATCTTACAGTGATTTTCTTCTGCATAATAATGAGGTTGTTATTACTTGTGTTGACTTAATTTGAAAGAATGAATAAGTAGATTATAAATGGATTTGAGAGTTTTACCACTAATATAGTCATCTATCTTTTAGTGTATTATCTTAAATGTTCAATGAGTAACAACTGAACTTACTATCAAAGTGAATGTAAAATGTATGAAGAAAGTCTTAACAGCTTGGCTATCGATATCAGTGAAAAACTGCTACAATTCATTTTTATTACCTATATTTACTTAATTTATCTGCAGGTTTTTCTCAAACATCTCATTTTATGTATAATACTTTACCCTTTTCAGTTTCAACCCTGTTTAATTAAATTATTCACATATGTTTAAATACATTGACAGTCCTTACAAGTAATGTGATAGTTTGCTGTTAAATTTTCAGGAAACACATAACTTTCTCAATTTGTTGAGCAAAGAGCTTTACTAAAAGGTGATATGGTAATATACATGATACCTTTTCAGTAAAAGTATTGCAAACTGGAGTGCCAAAGGAGAAAAAGAGAAAGGAGTGTTGGCCTTAGGAGGCAGGCTGTAGTGTAGCAGAGAAACTGGGGACACTACTGGAGGGAAATGGACACTGGTAAATGTGTGGGTGATTGAACACTATGTGACTAAAATTAAATCCTGGACAATTTTGTAACTTTACATATGATTCAATAAATTTCAAAAAGCATCATGACTAAAAATATCATTAGGACCCAGAAGATAGTACAACAAATAATGCAATGGTCTTGCACACCTATGATCTGGGTTAGATCTCTGACACCCAGGTTGTTTTCATGATTTGTATGGAGTGATCCCTGACCAAAAAACCAGTAGTAAATTCTGAGTACAGCCATGTGTGGTCCAAAACCCAAAATAAATGATAAATCAGCAAAAAATTCTAAACTGTTATTGAAAAAAAATTGGTACAGTACAAATAAATTACTAAAAAAATGCAATAAAAGAGCAAATTAATAATATGTAAATATTTTCATTCAATTTAATTCTTATGTAATGTTAATATATGGGGAGATATAGATCTATGAAAGTTTGTTGTAAATTAGCCACCAATGTTCCCAGTTCCCACCTTCTAGCAATATTACCACCCACAGAGCCTGTCTCACTTTTCTTCTCTCTCATTAAGATTTTTTATTTTAGCATTTGTAAAAAAAATTTCTACACATGGTAATACTCTATTTCTTTATCTTCTTTTGCTAGTTCAAAGGAATATTTGCTTTCAGAAACTGAATGAAAGAGGAAGACAAAATCAAGACCATTCTCTGAATCTTGCAAAAAAAAGTAGACTTTTTTGAACTATCTTTTCTTTTCTTCTATTGGCTTTTAGTTCATGGGTTGTTACTCAGTAATTTGTGAAATTCAATTTTTTTTCAGACCAATGGTACATGGAATTTACTAAGCTTAAGCAGATGTTCAGTAACTTCAATTTTTAAGTTTGTAAAATGGAGGGAAGAAAAGACCTTTTCTGTGATCTTCAGAATTAAAGCACATACATGTATAATTATTCTTAGAATTAAAGGATATATATAAAATGTACACAGTGCAAAGCATGGAAAGCTTTATAGAGTGTTGCTAAAAATTTTGTCATGCTGAAATTCAGTGCTCTTTTAACTTTTGTCCTTTTACTGAAAAATAATCCATAACTAATTCATGAAAAAATGTATGTTATGAAATTTTCTACTTGAAGCTGCCCAGTACAAAATAGTCAGTTATTGGTCAGCCAATGTGTATAATAGTCTACACTGAATGGTGTTATCATTAAGCACAAGGGAACTACTATTGGTTGTTATTAAGCACAAGATAACTACTAATCAAATAACTTCTGTGTTAGAACCGTAGTTTAAAACTTTTCTGTAATCAAATAACTTTCAAAGTTTTGCAATATATCAAAGCCAGGTTATACCCATGACACATAAAATATTAATTACCTTAAAGTGCTTTAGAAGAATATATTTGCAAACCAGCTACTCACCATCACTACCATCATCTAAAATATTCCCTTATTGTCAGAACTGTTTTAAAAATTGGGTAAGCATACTAGGACACAGTGTGCATACAAAAAACTAGCACACCAAGACAAAAATCACAATTTCCTTGAGATAGAGCAGACACAGAGAGAAATAATGCAATTAATTCAGATAATTATCTTCAACTCATTACTAGGACCAGGAAATTAATTGATGTATTATCATACAAGTAAACATGTACACTGCATTTAATGTTAAAATACTGTGAAAGATTAAGCAATCTGGTAATTATTACTCTTTCTAGTATAAAGTAAACAGTATCACTGTCACTGTATCACTGTCTTCCCCGTTCATCATCGATTTGCTTTAGAGGGCCCCAGTAACATCTCCATATGACCTGTCTCATGCAAGTAGAGCCAAGGACACCTGCTTGTTCCAGGAACATAAAGAGCCTCAAACCATTCCATCAGGTCATGGGAATGAGGTCTATAATTGTTACTGGTATCTGGCATATCAAATACGACACGGGTAGCTTGCCAGGCTCTGCTGTGTGGATAGCATACTCTTGTAGTCATCTCAAAATCCAGCATTTATTGATGAACCGGGCTGTGATAGGCTGGTCTGCTGGGTGAAGTTCTGATGAGGGGGAAGTCGGATGTGGAAAATGGAGGCCCTCATGGAGTGGGGGTCATCTGGCTTGTTGTGAGGCTCTGCTGGGGTGGCGGGCCAGGGCTAGAACATGCCATCCCTCCTGGGCGCCTCATGAGGGACTGGGCACAGTGAGAGCCAGTAGCAGCTCTGCCTCATGTCTGTTCAAAAAGTAAACAGTACCATATAATAAAATTGATCAGTTTTATAGAATTGAGGTAGGGTATGAACAAAAAATACACAAATCTAGGGTTGTCTGGTATATACATAGACACTGATTTTACTATCTTCTTAATTTGTCTTCCAGATACTAGTCCAAAGTTGCTATAAAATTGTTTCCTTCAGAAAGATAAAATTGCTTCTGAAATCCATGTTCACTTTCACTTTTCTCTCATCGTTCATCAATTTGCTCAAGCAGGCACCAGTAACATCTCCATACTTCCCTGTTGCGTAGTAGTATAGCCTAATGGCATCTGCTCGCTCCAGGAATGCGAAGATCCTCAAACCATTTGTAAAGGTCATGGGAATGAGGTCTATAATTGTTACTGTTCTGGCATAGCAAATACTACACTGGTACATTTTCACGCTTTGCCTTGTGGGTGGGATAATCTCAGTAGTAGATAGGCTCTCAGTTCATGCATTTACTGATGAACCTCAATGGGGGAGAGCTCAACTTTTCTCTTGGGTGGAGCTCTGACAAGCAGTGCAGTCAGATGTTGAAAATGGTTGCTCTCATGGTGTGGGGGTTCCTCTGGCTTCTTTTAAGGCTCTAATGGGAGATGGACCAGGTCTAGAATCCACCTGCCCTCCTGGATGACTCATGATCATTTACAAGGACAAATTTCATTTCTATAGTGTAATCACTAACATCAATAACATGGAAAATTGTATACTGAAATTCACAAATTACTGTTTCTATAATAGTTTGTAAGAAAGATAGTTTAAGAGAGAGACCATTGGCTATTATCATTACCCTTTCTCCATTTAGGATAGCCAATGGAAACAGTGATGGTTTCTGAGAAGATATTGTTTGCAGAAAAATTGAAAAGCTTACTAAACTGTAAAGAAATCTTCACACTCGTTTTTTTAGAATGCCTTGATTTGTTAAAAAGGAGTGAAAATGGAGTTTTCATGTGTTAAAAACTTTCTAATAAAAAGATTTTTGCATAAAATATATTTTCGTATATCTGTGGTTAAATAAACGCCAAGAAATATTTAAATATGATGTTTAAGTTATAATATGTTCAAATGAATGTCACTGTTGAAATTCCTTGATGGACTGTGATTCAATGACCTGAAAAGTTGAAATTAATTTATACTAAATCATTATATTTTTATGTCGGGCAGATGTTGGGGTCATGGTATTAATGAACTTTGGGTCCATTTCTTTCACAGATCAAAATTTGCTTTTTAATAAATTTGGAAGCTAAGATCTAACCCTTCTTGCAGCAGATTGGATTTCTAATTATCTTAGTAATAGTTCCAAATTATTATTCAATGTAGGTCTGTGTCCTACTGTTAGTGGGTCATGATATCCCTCAGGATTTTCCTGTTTAAGTAAATGACTCACCATCTGCAGATAATTTGATTGTCTAAATGTTTTATATAGTACTGATATAATCTTAATGATATTATGTATTTGAAAGGGTATAAATATGTTCTGAGAGACAGCTTCTGTCTCTCAGAACATATTATACCCTTTCAATAGCTTTCAAGCTGCCATTTATGATGTAGTCATAATTCATTATTTTCTCTAGTCTCTTGGAAAAATAACACAAAATTTTAAATTACAACATGTTATTTTTATTTTGCTTGAAGTTTGATGTATATAATACTTCTAGTAGATTAAATTTTATTTATCATATATATGAAATCAGATAAAATTGCCCAGTTAATAATAAGGTATCTAACTTAGAATATTGTCCAGCGAAGTTTGCTGTAATATTGTCCCTGAGGCTAGATTGTGATTTTCAACATTAACTACCTCCCCAAACTTCAATTAATTTCCTTAAAATGGAAATAAAAATACTGTGATTTCAAAACATTAAGAGGTTTTAACAAGTGACACATTTTAACATTTGAATCAAACAGTTCTTAAAACATAACTAATTAATGTTAAAATAGACTTTAAATTTATTTATAAAATAAAATAAAATAAAATAAACATTTAGCATACATATAAATTGGATCACAAATAAACAGTAGCAAATCAATTGGGCCAGAAATGTGACTCAATTGTAAAGCGTATACCTTGCATAAAGGAGACCTAGATTCAATCTCTATGCCACCTAGATTAATACAAAAACTAATAAACCATTAAAGTTCAATTAATTTAAAACCTGAATTGGGAGATTGATTAGAAAATTAGATAACCACTCTCAGACATAAGAAAAGGCATGAGAACATTTTAATAAACACTTGCAGAAATAAAAACAAAATAAAGCACTTCTAGATATGTTACATGTATGTATGTTTATAGTTAGAATTCTATACCAAATATATTTTAAATTTTAGAGGAAATTAAATAAATTACTTAAAAATCATTTTAAATGATTTTTAAATAAATTACTTACTAATCAACACAGACTAACAAAGTAGAAAATCTGCCAGATTTATATCTACAACTTCAATCTCAATATTAAATAAAGCTTTAGGAAAACAAATAAAATACTGATAGAACCACACATCCTTTATGAAAAACATATCTTACATTAAATCTTATACAGATTTTTTAAGGAAGAGGAAAAGTTTATACACATCCACTCCAATTCATTTGACCAGGCTATCATAAAAGCTCATTAACCTAAAGTCTAATGAGCACTTTAGAAAAAAAATAAAAAACTCTGACCAGAACTAGGAAATTCAACAGTAAACTAAACCTAAACTAATTTGAGAAAAAAAATAATTCATGCTTAGTATAAGTTTTTGTAAGCACACTGATAGTTTAACATTTGACACTCAATGTAGTTCACCATAGTACTTTGAGGGAAATAAGCAAAACAAAACTATTACTTTACATGCAGCAAATATTTTTTAATTCAAAGTACATTAATTCAGAAATAGGAAGAAATCTGATCAATATTATAAACAGACCCTTAAAAATATATACAGCAATTACTATATTAGGGACAAAATGTTGATATTATTCCTTTAGTTTGGGTATTAAAAGAAAAGACACCATTTTCTTTCAATGTATGATGAAGGTAAGAGTGATAATATTAAGGGAAAAGAATATAACTTTTAGCAAAAAAATTCTAATTTCATCAGTTTTCTAAAGTTTAATTTCTACTAATGCTTAAATTTTATGAAAATATATTTTGCTTCTTTTTAATTATCTAGTGAATATCACGATCACGATCTTCCCGTTAATCATCTATTTGCTAGAGCGGGCACCAGTAATATCTCAATATGTCCTGTCACATGCTGTAGAGCCAAGGGCATCGGCTTGGTACAGGAACATAAAGAGCTTCAAACCATTATATTAGGTCATGAGAATGATCTAATACAATTGTTACTGGCATTTGGCATATCAAATACAACACAAGCAGCTTGCTAGGCTTGCCGTGCGGGAGGCATACTCTATAAACACCTCCAAATAAAGCCTTTATTGATGAACCATGCAAGCGGCCGCCACGCGCCGGGCTGTGATGGGCTGGTCGGCTGGGTGGAGTTCAGAACAGAGGGAAGTCCAATGTGGAAAATGGCGGCGCCCATGGAGTGGGTGGGGGGTCGCCTGGCTTGTTGTGAGGTTCTGCCGGGGTAGTGGGCCAAGGCTGGAACCCACCATGCCTCCCGACTGCCTCATGAACGGCTGGGCACAGGGAGAGCAAGGGAACCGCTCTGCCCCAGGACTGAGAGGTCTCTGGACCAGCATACCTGGGCCGGATTGAGGAAGAAACTGCTCCAGGGTGGGTGTCGATGATCCGGGCTGTGATGGGCTGGTCGGCTGGGTGGAGTTCAGAACAGAGGGAAGTCCAATGTGGAAAATGGCGGCGCCCATGGAGTGGGTGGGGTCGGCCTGGCTTGTTGTGAGGTTCTGCCGGGGTAGTGGGCCAAGGCTGGAACCCACCATGCCTCCCGACTGCCTCATGAACGGCTGGGCACAGGGAGAGCAAGGGAACCGCTCTGCCCCAGGTCTGAGAGTCTCTGGACCAGCATACCTGGGCCGGATTGAGGAAGAAACTGCTCCAGGGTGGGTGTCGATGATCCGGGCTGTGATGGGCTGGTCGGCTGGGTGGAGTTCAGAACAGAGGGAAGTCCAATGTGGAAAATGGCGGCGCCCATGGAGTGGGTGGGGTCGCCTGGCTTGTTGTGAGGTTCTGCCGGGTGGGTGGGCCAAGGCTGGAACCCACCATGCCTCCCGACTGCCTCATGAACGGCTGGGCACAGGGAGAGCAAGGAACCGCTCTGCCCCAGGTCTGAGAGTCTCTGGACCAGCATACCTGGGCCGGATTGAGGAAGAAACTGCTCCAGGGTGGGTGTCGATGATCCGGGCTGTGATGGGCTGGTCGGCTGGGTGGAGTTCAGAACAGAGGGAAGTCCAATGTGGAAAATGGCGGCGCCCATGGAGTGGGTGGGGGTCGCCTGGCTTGTTGTGAGGTTCTGCCGGGGTAGTGGGCCAAGGCTGGAACCCACCATGCCTCCCGACTGCCTCATGAACGGCTGGGCACAGGGAGAGCAAGGAACCGCTCTGCCCCAGGACTGAGAGTCTCTGGACCAGCATACCTGGGCCGGATTGAGGAAGAAACTGCTCCAGGGTGGGTGTCGATGATCCGGGCTGTGATGGGCTGGTCGGCTGGGTGGAGTTCAGAACAGAGGGAAGTCCAATGTGGAAAATGGCGGCGCCCATGGAGTGGGTGGGGGGGCCGCCTGGCTTGTTGTGAGGTTCTGCCGGGGGTAGTGGGCCAAGGCTGGAACCCACCATGCCTCCCGACTGCCTCATGAACGGCTGGGCACAGGGAGAGAGCAAGGAACCGCTCTGCCCCAGGTCTGAGAAGTCTCTGGACCAGCATACCTGGGCCGGATTGAGGAAGAAACTGCTCCAGGGTGGGTGTCGATGATCCGGGCTGTGATGGGCTGGTCGGCTGGGTGGAGTTCAGAACAGAGGGAAGTCCAATGTGGAAAATGGCGGCGCCCATGGAGTGGGTGGGGTCGCCTGGCTTGTTGTGAGGTTCTGCCGGGGTAGTGGGCCAAGGCTGGAACCCACCATGCCTCCCGACTGCCTCATGAACGGCTGGGCACAGGGAGAGCAAGGAACCGCTCTGCCCCAGGACTGAGAGTCTCTGGACCAGCATACCTGGGCCGGATTGAGGAAGAAACTGCTCCAGGGTGGGTGTCGATGATCCGGGCTGTGATGGGCTGGTCGGCTGGGTGGAGTTCAGAACAGAGGGAAGTCCAATGTGGAAAATGGCGGCGCCCATGGAGTGGTGTGGGGTCGTCTGGCTTGTTGTGAGGTTCTGCCGGGGTAGTGGGCCAAGGCTGGAACCCACCATGCCTCCCGACTGCCTCATGAACGGCTGGGCACAGGGAGAGCAAGGAACCGCTCTGCCCCAGGTCTGAGAGTCTCTGGACCAGCATACCTGGGCCGGATTGAGGAAAGAAACTGCTCCAGGGGGGGTGTCGATGATCCGGGCTGTGATGGGCTGGTCGGCTGGGTGGAGTTCAGAACAGAGGGAAGTCCAATGTGGAAAATGGCGGCGCCCATGGAGTGGGTGGGGGGTCGCTCTGGCTTGTTGTGAGGTTCTGCCGGGGTAGTGGGCCAAGGCTGGAACCCACCATGCCTCCCGACTGCCTCATGAACGGCTGGGCACAGGGAGAGCAAGGAACCGCTCTGCCCCAGGTCTGAGAGTCTCTGGACCAGCATACCTGGGCCGGATTGAGGAAGAAACTGCTCCAGGGTGGGTGTCGATGATCCGGGCTGTGATGGGCTGGTCGGCT
>JAJIBD010012922.1:0-50636 GCA_021461705.1 Cryptotis parvus | reverse complement strand
TTTGTCATCTCTTGACATTTGTTTTGGTTTTGGGGTCATACCCAGCAATGCTCAGGAGTTACTCCTGGCTCTGCTGCGCTCAGGAATTACTCCCTGGCAGTGCGGGGGAGGGGGGAGTGGACCATATGGGATGCCGGTGATAAAACCTGGGTCGGCTGCATGCAAGGCAAACACCCTACCCGCTGGACTATCACCCTGGTCCCTACTCCTGACTTTGTGCTTGGAATAACTCCCTGGCAGGATTTGGGGACCATACGCTGTCCTGGAGATCAGATTTGGGTCGGCCATATGCCAGGCAAGTGCCATACCCACTGTACCATGTCTCCAACCCCAAATCTCAAATTTCAGATACAGTTTGCAAACTATATAAGCAAAAAAAATCCATGAATTGGTTATTGTCAGTGTTTTCTGAAATATTGTGTGCATTTTGCTACAGTATAATGAGAGGTGGTCTTGTTTAAAGCAAATAGAAAGGCATACTTTGTCCACTGTTAATAGAATTTGCCTGTTAAATGATGATGAATCTATTATTAAAGGAAAAACAAATGTGTATGTTAACATCATGTAATGAGTCTCCATTAGTAGGTTCAGTCAAGATTAATTTGTAATTTTTCTGCTAGGGAGGGGTAACTTAGAAGAGCCATACTATTGAGAAAGGCAGAATGAATTTAAATCACTTTTAAGTACTTCTGAACTTTTAAGTACACCTTTAAGTACTTAATAATATCAACCCTTACTGTTTCCATTCTTACCTCCATTTCCAGTATGCTCTGTAATCAATCAACCTGTTAAAATGAGCTCATAGAGTCCTTATCGGATAGTGCAGTAGGGAAGGCATCTGCCTCGCCTGTGGCCGACCTGGATTTGATCCCTAGCATCCTATATGGTCCTCCAGCACTGCCAGGAGTAACAGTCTGAGTGCAGAGCCCCTGAGCATCACTGGGTGTGACCCAATAAAAGCAAAAAATAAAATAAGCCCATATAGTTCTAGTATGAGCTAGAAGTTAAAAGATGTAGTGCCTGCAAATGAATTAATAGCCATGCTAATGACTGCAGCATCTCCTGTGCGTTCTTGAGAAATTTAAACTCTCAGGCTTCATCCCTCAGAATCTACATTTCTAACAGTTCCCAAGCAGTGCTCTGCGCTATTGAGTCTGCACTAGCGCTTACAGTGTTTTTCAGTCTTTTTCCAGCCATTGGCCCACTTTACACCTTACTTCCAGTTCCTCGGTCGTACTGGTTCCTCACAACCCCCAGTCTTGTACCATAAAGGCCCTGCACCTTTTTTTTTATCTTTTTTCTTTTTTTGGGGGGTGGTCACACCTGGAAACGCTCAGTGGTTACTCCTGGCTCGCTCTTTGCTCAGGTATTACTCCTGGCAGTGCTTGGGGGATCATATGGGATGCCAGGGATTGAACCTGAGTCAGCCGCATGCAAGGCAAACACCCTACCCACTGTGCTATTGCTCCAGCATTCCCTGCACCTTTTATAGAATTTTCACCTGTGTGAAATTTGTCCCCTTGGAATATCCTGGGGGCCCACATGTAGTGGTACACAGTAGAAATACTATTTTAGAGCTCCTTAAAACTTAGTAACTCATCAGTTGAGGAGTTTTACCATGTAGTTCAGTTCCTATATGTAAAAATCACTCAACTTTTTTGGCTGGTGGAGTTGGGAAGGGCCCCACACCCAGCAGTGTTCAGGAGTCAATAATTTAGGGTGGTACTCTTGGACTGTGTGGGGAGCAAGTTGTGATCTCCCACACATACATAAGGCCCCTCCAGGTGTGGCCCCCAAACAAAAAGTGAAAAGAATAAATGGAACATGCTGTCAGCTCATTCTTCTAAAAATCATAGTTCTTGACTAGATAAGAACCGTTTATTTCTAAAACAGATGAACCTGTAAAATAGTCCATTTACAAAAGATGTGTTTCAATAGCAATTCAGTGAGTGTTTTTAGAGACTCACAGACATGGGGCAGAGCTGCTACTGACTCTACCTGTGCCCAGCCGCTCACTAGGCGCCCAGGAGGGATGGCGGGTTCTAGTCCTGGCCGCCACCTCAGCAGAGCCTCGCAACAAGCCAGATAACCCCCAACTCCATGAGGGGCCTCCATTTTCCACATCTGGACTTCCCCCTTGTCAGAACTCCACCCAGCAGACCAGCGTATCACAGCCCGACTCATCAAGATCCACCCTACAGAAGTCTTTTTTTAAATCCGGCCCAGGTATGCTGATCCAGAGACTCACAGACTTGGGGCAGAGCTGCTACTGGCTCTCCCCTGTGCTCAGCTGCTCACGAGGCGCCCGGGAGGGATGGTGGGTTCTAGCCCTGGCCCGCCACCCCAGCAGAGCCTTACAACAAGCCAGAAGACCCCCAACTCCATGAGGGCCTCCAATTTCCACATCTGAACTTCGCCCTCGTCGGAACTCCACCCAGCAGACCAGCCTATCACAGCCCAGCTCACGCGGCGCAAGCGGCAGTGCAGTTCATCAATAAATGCTGTATTTAGAGATGACTACAAGAGTATGCTATCTGTAAAGACTGGGCCCAATTTAGAAACTGGATAAAAGAAATTTTATAACAAATAACAAGAGTATGCTACCTGCACGACAGAGCCTGACAAGCTACCCGTGTCATATTTGATATGCCAAATACCAGTAATAATTATAGACCTCATTCCCATGACCTGATGGAATGGTTTTGAGGCTCTTTATGTTCCTGGAGCAAGCAGATGCCCTTGGGCTCTACTAGCATGAGACAGGACATCGCACGATCACGATCTTCCCGTTGATCATCTATTTGCTAGAGCGGGCACCAGTAATATCTCCATATGTCCTGTCTCATGCCAGTAGAGCCAGGGGCATCGCCTTGCTACAGGAACATAAAGAGCCTCAAACCATTATATTAGGTCATGGGAATGACCTAATATAATTGTTACTGAAATTTGGCATATCAAATACAACACGAGAAGCTTGCCAGGCTTGCCGTGAGACAAGGACATACGGAGACAGGACATACGGAGATGTTACTGGTGCCCGCTCAAGCAAATCGATGAAGAACGGGAAGACAGTGATACAGTTTTTAGTTTACAAAGTACATATGCCAATGTATATTTGTTTGGTTTTTGAGCCACATCCAGCAATGCTCAGGGAGTTTCTTCTCTCAGAATTACTCCTGGCAGTGCTCAGGGGACCATTAGGGATGTTGGGGATTGAACTTGTCAGCTATATGCTAGCAAGCCCTTACCTACTATACTCTCTCTCCCCAACATGCTCATATGTTTGTTTAGTTGAGAGTTCTAGATTTGGAAGTTTTTGTTTTGGTGGGGTGGGGGCACACCCAGCTATGCTGTAGATTTATTTCTGGTTTTGTGCTCAGGAGTCCCTCTTGGGGCTTGGGGGACATTAAACTGTTAATGTAACATTAATGTTTGATCCAGCAGTTATAAAGGACTAAGACTGTATAACAGGTGTGAAACAAAAAGTCAGTCTCACATATCATATTTTTTAGACATCTGATCTGTACTCCAGGAAGATTTATTTCCCTTTTCTCCTTAGCCCTAATTTTGCACTTTTCTCCTTTAAATACTTTTTTTTTAATTAATATATTATTGATCCTTATTCATTGTGTCTGGGCTTTCCTAATCAGTGGTAGCTAAAAATAAGAAAGTTGGAAAATAGGCTTATTAGTATTGTCTCAAACCAGGATTTTTCTTTTCAATTTAAAAAAAAAAATTCAGTTTTGCTGATAGGATTAGAGTGATGTTCAAGTTTCTTGTGTCGTCTCCCCCCCACCCCCTGCTTTTTGGGTCACACCCAGCAATGCTCAGGGGTTACTCCTGACTCCTGCACTCAGGAATTACTCCTGGTGGTGCTCGGGGGACCATATGGGATGCCAGGGATCAAACCCAAGTCAGCCATGTGCAAGGTAAATGCCCTACCGCTGTGCTATCGCTCCAGTCCCTCAAGTTTTTTGACATACAGAGATATTGTCCACGATTGCCTGTGACCTCCCTTATCTGTGTCCACCTCAGACCAAAGTTCTTTCCTCCATCCGTGCCCCAATTGATTGAAGGTATGGATTTGTTGTGCATTACACTTAACCATTGCTCACGGTCCTGTGTTAACTTCCTGGTATTCTATTTGTGTCATGTGTGTCTCCACCCAACCCACCCCTACCCTCCCAAGCACTCCCAGGTATACATTCTGTTGGTCAAGGTCAGGGTCAAACCAGGGTTTTCCTTTTTACATTTACCTATGCATTTTCATTAGCTTATTTTTCTGTTATTTCAAAGGAGTGAGTGCAGACATTGCTATTTCCTATTTAAGGTATTGGGTTTGGTGGATTGATTTTGGTGCTTTGGTTTTGAAGTTACAACCACTTCTGATAGTTTATGAAGGCAGTTACATATTTTGCTGCCTATTCTAATTGTTTCATAAGTCAAATAGGAAGCTGACTAAAACTGGAACATACAACTGATATAAATGAAACTTACTTTACATTTCCTCTAGTGGACTATAAATGGTGTAACACAATGTTAAGTGTATAGATAATGGAGTAAATTACCATTTACTACTTGTGGAAGAGTTGGCTAAATTTAAGACTGAAAAGATGGAAGGCTATTACTTGAGATAGAAGCAACTTAGGTTAACCTAATATGTAGGTTGTGCTTAGAAATGAATTATGGGGCCCGGATCTATAGCACAGCGGGTAGGGCGTCGCCTTGCACAAGGCCAACCCGGGTTCGATCCCCGCATCCCATATGGTCCCTATCACTACCAGGAGTAATTCCTCAGTGCAGAGCCAGGAAAAATCCCTGAGCATTGCCGGGTGTGACCCAAAAAAGCAAAAAAAAAAAAAAAAAAAAGAAGAAAGAGAGAGAAAGAAAGAAATGAATCATGGAATACAGAATTGGGAAATTCTTTAGTTGGAATCTTTCAAATTGTTATAACAAACTGAACTGGGATTGAGGTTCCAGTTAGCTCTTAGTTACTGAGTTCTCAGTCAAATCAGATTGAACCCTTTCAGCCTAACATTGCTGATCACAGGTTGGGACATTGGGCCAGTAGGCACACTAAGGCGTAAGGAAAGCAATACAGCAGTAGCGTTCAGAGTCTTTAATTGACAGTATCAAATGTTGGCAAAGAATTGAAGCAGCTGCAACTCTCATGTAGCTGGTGGGGATATAAAATAGTAAGTTATCTGGGGAAATGGTTTATCAGTTACTTACAAAGTAAAATCATGCACTTAGCATGTTATCAGCCCATCTAGTCCCATACCTAGATAATTATTAAAGAGAACCAAAAACTTGACCACTTGAAACTTTACTTGAATATTAATAGCCTTATACGTATATTTTTCATAAAGAATAGAGGGGGACTGGAGCTCTAGTATGGCAGGTAGCATAGCTATACTATAGATACATGTATGTATATATACACACACAAACAGACACATATAACACACATACATGTATAGTATGTCTATATACTGTACTATACTGTACTGTACTGTACTATACTATACTTATACTATACTATACAATACAGCTGGGTTTGATTCCTGCACCTCATGCAACATGCAAACCCTTGATTTCCCCAATAGGGACTTACCCCTGAGCACTGTTGGGTGTGACCCCCCCAAACTAAATAATATTAAAAAGAATAGAGGACCAGGAGATAGCTAAAAGGAGCGAAATTTAGCTTAAGATCGCGTGTGTAGGCCTGGTGTCTCCCAGCAGCACTGGGCCCAAGCAGTACATCAGGCACATACCATGGACTGAGTTTTACCAGGAGTGTTCTCTTGGGCCCTATGCACCAATAAATGGTGGGAGGAGGTAAGTTTTGTGTGAGAATTTATAACTTTATATTTACATACATAGTGGAACTTACTATAGAAAGGTAGGAATTTGATTTATACATGACGGCATGAGCCTCATAGTTATACTTTAATTCCATTTGTATGAAATTTTAGGGAAAAAAAGGTTTGTGACAGGAGATGGTGGTAGTGATGTTGGTGTATTGGAACATTAGCAGGCTTATAATTGAATGCTTCTGACATGATGTTTATATCTGACCTTCATCAAATTGTACTTTAAATCAGTGAAATTGTTCTATGCTGTATCTTAGTGTATTGTGTGGGATGGAGGTTTATAAAACTAAATTTTAAAAAGTTGAAACATTACCTTAATTGTAGGTCAGATCTTTTTTATTTATTTATTTTTTTTTGCTTTTTTGGGTCATACCCGGCAATGCTCAGGGGTTCTGGCTCTTCGCTCAGGAATTACTCCTGGCGGTGCTCCAGGACCACATGGGATGTCGAGGATCGAACCCAGGTTGGCCACATACAAGGCAAACACCCTACTCGCTGTGCTATCACTCTGGCCCTGTAGGTCTGATCTTGAGAGCAGCAAATAGTTGGTTACCACCTTTCTTTCTTTCTTTCTTTTCTTTTTTTTTTTTTTTTTTTTTTTGCTTTTTTGGGTCACACCCGGCAATGTTCAGGGGTTTCTCCTGGCTCTGCACTCAGGAATTACTCCTGGCGGTGCTCAGGGGGACCATATAGGATGCCGGGGATCGAACCCAGGCCGGCACAGGCTGGCTGCGTGCAAGGCAAACGCCCTACCCGCTGGGCTATCACTCCAGCCCCGTGGTTACCACCTTTCTTTTGGAACATCTTAGTTGTGCTTTGTTTGATTTTTTTTTTTTTTGTAAAGCACAAGGAAGACAAAAGTTACTTGAGAATAACAATAATTTACAAAAAATGTTAAGAGTTAGAATATTCTAAATAGAGTTAGTACATTTATGGCACTTTTTGAGTCAGGAGAGCGGTAGCAACAAAAAGAAGGTTATGAATGAGTGAGGCTTGTTGCTTGTATGATTGTATCTGATATTGTACTAGTTTTATCAAACCATCTCCAAAGATAAAAAATGTATTTGGTGGTTGGAATCTCCCAAGGTGTGTGCTGGGGTGTGCTGGATCTTGAACTCTGGGGTCGGCTGCATACATGCAGTTGCCTTGATCTCTT
Source organism: Cryptotis parvus (assembly GCA_021461705.1). Classification (NCBI taxonomy): domain Eukaryota; kingdom Metazoa; phylum Chordata; class Mammalia; order Eulipotyphla; family Soricidae; genus Cryptotis; species Cryptotis parvus. The sequence goes on along the minus strand of JAJIBD010012922.1, from coordinate 43,607 downwards.
ACGGTTTCTCTGGTTCCAGCACCTCCAAATCTTTGGAAGCCTGTTTATATCAAGGGGCTTAACTGTTTGGATAACTTACTCACTGGCACTTTTTTTCTTTTTGGTTTTGGTTTTGGTTTTTGGCCACACTTGGTGAGCTCAGGGGTTACTCCTGGCTCTTCACTTAGGAATTACTCCTGGTAGTGCTCAGGGGACCATATGGGATGCCAAACCCAGTCAGCCAGTCAGCCGCGTGCAAGGCAAACACCCTCCCTGCTGTGCTTTCACTCTGGCCCCTAAAGTAGTGAATATTCTAGGAGCCTAGTTGATGATCCCTCAGAGGCCCTAAAAGCCCTAATGTTCTGTACTAGGAAAACAACGTAATGTGAGGAAAGAATCTTGATAAAAAGTATACCAAGAAAGCCACTATTTTTGCTAAAGATTATTATTGTAGCCTTCAATTGAATTTTGAGGGAGTGTTGGGGAAGGGGTTCTTGGGACCACACCTAGCAGTGTCAGAGACATTGGGGTACGGAAGTATTTCTGGCTCAGTGCAGGAGGGGCAGGAATATACCAGGGATTGAATCAGACCTTCTGCTGTGAAACATGCACTTAAGCTTTTGAGTTCTCTCTCCAGGCCTTGAGCTCATTTTTTAAGTTAATGACATCACTATAAAAGTGATAAAATTACACTCCAGTATATTTATGAATCACCTTATTGCTTGGTCTGTTGGTTGCCATCTTAAATTTAAGAAAATTAAAGATGGTTTGGGGCCATCAAACTGATCAGGGCTTATTCCTGGCTCTGCACTCAGGAATCACTTTCTGCACTTGGGAATCACTTCTGGCTGGTGAGCCATTATTTATTGTTTGTGATCAAACTCCTATCACTTGTGTATAAGGCAAGCAACTTACCAACTCTACTCTCTGGCCCACTAAATTTTATATAATCTTACTTTTTTTTTTTTCTTTCTTTTTGGCTCACACCTGGCAATGCTCAGGGGTTACTCCTGGCTCTGCACTCAGGAATTACTCCTGGTGGTGCTCCCGGAGGACCATATGGGATGCTGGGGATTGAAGCTGCATCTTCCGCAAACAAAGCAAATGCCCTCCCCATTGTGCTATCGCTCCGGCCCCCTATATAATATTGCTTTGCTTGGGGTTGTTAACTGCAGTCTGTTTCACTTGGATTAACCAATTAAAACTTTTTTTGAAGTAAAACATTTTGAGGTTTTTGCAAAGGAGGAAAGAAAGTGGGAGACAATACATATTCAGGATGGGAGATACAGGCATGTATGTGCCAAACTAATTTTAAACCACGGTAGTTCTAAGAAAGTATATTTGAAAGGGAATGAAAAAAAAACAGGTAATAAGCATTTTTCTCCAGTGACTAAATAACCTTTTTATTTTTCCTTTTTTTGGGTCACACCCAATAGTCCTCAGGGGGTTACCCCAGCTCTGTACTCAGAAATTACTCCTGGCTGGTGTGCAGGGGGCCACAGGAGTGCTGGGGATTGAACATGGGTGGGGCTGCGTGCAAGGCAAACACCCCACTGTAGTAGAGTTCCAGCCCCGGAGGCTAAATAACTTCTTGAATTAGAAATACTGGCCAGAGGATATGTTGACTATAATTTTGACCCCGTGAGTTACCACTGTTGTGGGTTTTTTTTTTTTTTTTTTTGGCGGGGGTCATACCTGGCGATTCTCAGGGGGTTACTCTTGGCTCTGTGCTCAGGAATTACACCTGGCAGTGTTCAGGGGACCATATGGAATGCCGGGATCGAACCCAGGCTGGTCAGGTGCAAGGTCTTGACCTACCCACTGCTATTACTCTAGTCCCTGTTGTGGTTTTTTATACCAGCATTATGTCTAACAGTTTTGAATATCATATGCAAGTTTCTTCCCTCCCCACTCCCTTTTTTTGGGTCACATCTGGGCATTGCCAGGGATTGAACTCAGGCCTGCCATGTGCAAGGCAAACATCCTAACTGCTGTACTATCACTCCAGCCTTCTATACCAAGCATTTCTTGTGCAGTTTTACTCCCAAGACCAAAGTAACACTTTTCTGTTAATGATTACAAGATTCATAGATTATGAGCTTGATATTAATGATTATGGGCATGGAATATGTACTTTCTTTTAGTTTTTCATTAAAAAAACTTTGATAACAGTGGTGTGCTTTTATGTACATATTCTTCCCTTTCTAATGATGCATTGGGCAATATTGTTACATATGTTGTGATGAGTAAATGGGCCTTAAATTTGGGACTTTCACTATATTCTTAATCTAAAAATTACCTTATTTCTACTTTGTAAACTTAAGTTTTTTGCTAATCAGTGCTTAATAAGGAATCAGTACTCAAGAGAATTGTGGTGTAATGCTGGCAAAATCCTCAGAATCTCAGTTTTTTTTTTTTTTTGCTTTTTTTTGGGTCACACCCAGCGATGCTCAGGGGTTACTCCTGGCTCTGCACTCAGGAATTACTCCTGGCGGTGCTCAGGGGACCATATGGGATGCTGGGGATCAAACCCGGGTCAGCTGCATGCAAGGCAAACACCCTACCCACTGGACTATTGCTCCGGCCCCGTTCTCTAAATTTTTGAAGATAACAACTTTGGTAAATTAGCTCTTAAATAATTGAAAACCCATTCGATTTTTAGCTTGAAAATTCTTATTTTGTTACATTAATTTTTTTTCTTTTAGAACAAATTCTGTACAACATAAAACAAGAATATAAACGCATGCAGAAGAGAAGACACTTAGAAACTAGTTTCCAACAGACTGATCCTTGTTGTACTTCTGACGCACAGCCACATGCTTTTCTCCTAAGTGGACCGGCTTCACCAGGTAAGAAACCTCAGAAAGTGGCAATGTTACTTCCTGTGGGGCAAAGCAATCACAAGTGGTTTTGTGTTCAGCAGTCCTACATGTGAAGCATATACTCCAGTCCTTCGAATCTTCCCTAGGGCCTTGGGCACAAGTTGCTCCTTAGTTCCAGAGACTTCAGATCCCTCCACCATCCCCCCTCTGTCCCCTCTTTTTGGTTGACTTTTGATCCACCCCTGGGTCTACTCAGGATTTACTCCTGACTCACGACTTTGAGGTAATTCTTGGTTGCACCATGCATTCCTCATGCAAAGATTGCGGTCAGCCCATTAAACTGTCTGGCCCTTCTTCCCATGTATTTTAAAACAAGTTGTATGTGGTATCTTATAAACAATTATGCTTAAAGACAGCCACCTGTATATAATCCCCAAGTAGACTTGTAGAAGTGTTATTCATTGAACCTTGATGAAAAACATTTTTTGTTAAACGGTAAATATCTTGCTATGACCTAACACTACTGTTTTAATGGATTTGCCATTGTAGTAACTAGTACTCAAATTTTTCATAAATATATATGTCACTGAACACATGTACTCTGATACACTTGATAGAATAGATGCCTAAAATGTGGATTATTTTAGTCCTTTTTTTGTCAAAATTCATTTTTATTAATAGAAAATAAACTTATTCCACTTTCAGTTATACTTGAGGTTGCTAATAAAACAATCACTCAATAATCTATTTTGACTAAGACAATGAAATTGTGGGTAAAAAAAGTTTTCAGCATCATTGCTTTATAGGTTTTTCCGAATTTTTTCTTACAAGTTTCTGGAACTTCCCTGTATGTAAGGTACAGGAATTACTGAGCTACATGAGGCAGTCTCTCTGGGATGACCAGTGAGAAGTTCTGCTATCATCCTAGGAGGAATAGCATACATTCAGTGTAGTAACTGGGACTGTCCGACGATACCCTTCCCTCCAGCTCAGGAGGGAGATGCTCACAAGCACTGAGGTATGAAGGGTCATACTGTATTAGCTGGAAAGACCAATTCTAACCGCAAATAACAATAAATCCCTGGCACAGATGCTATTGGTCCTTAATGTCCTGTGATTTTTAGGAAATTCTGTAAACAGTTTGGATTTAGTTCACTGTATTCAGAAATTAATGATTATTAATAAGGTTCACTACTCTAGCAGAAGTTATCTGCTGGTTTAGTAAAGGTTTAGTAAAAAAAAGTAAATCATAGAGCATAATATTTTAGTCCTTTTTTATATCTTTTTCTACCTCTTTGGGGAGGCAGTGGTTTGCAGATACATATATAAGGTTTGTTATTATACATATACAAACACAACATAATTAACTGGTGCTAGCCAGGAAATTTATAAAGAGCAAGTGAGTAAAGGAATTGAAGTGCCAGAGGCAGATAACACAGCAGGGCAAACAGTTGACAGCCTGAGTGTTTGTAAGAGAGTGCTGCTAGCAGTATTAAAATGTGTAGTGATGATAATTTAGGTTTCTAAGCCTAATTCTTTTTTTTTTTCCTAATGAGGAAGAATGTTTTTGGAAATAATAGTACTTTTAAGAATAGTTACTAAATTTTTTAAGAAATTGTATATGAAATGGTTCACTGATAGTGACAGATGAATTTATAATTCATATGAACTCTGAACCATAAAGTTAATGTTGAATATTATTCATACATTATTTTTGCACTAAGTGGTCTCCTAGCTAATATCATCATTAAAACAAAAATTATTAAGATTCGTGTTTGGTAGTTTCCCTCACTTACCATTAGACATTTTCTATTTTAGTGGATTAATTGTAGTGTATTTTTCTAGTCACAAGGTGTTGAGAATGAGCCTTAGACAAGACTGCTTGGGAAAGATAGTAAGGGGGTAAGACTTTTACTTAGCATATAGCACCAACCAGGAGTCCCTTTGTACCTATGTATCACTGTATCACTGTCTTCCCGTTCATCATCGATTTGCTCGAGCGGGCACCAGTAACATCTCCATATGACCTGTTTCATGCAAGTAGAGCACAAGGGCGCCTGCTTGCTCCAGGAACACAAAGAGCCTCAAACCATTCCATCAGGTCATGGGAATGAGGTCTATAATTGTTACTGGTATTTGGCATATCAAATACGACATGGGTAGCTTGCCAGGCAACCCAAAAAAAAAAAAAATTACCTATGTATTTTTTTTTTTTAGACTGTGGATCAAAAACTATAGATGGATAATTAGAAATTTTATATAAAGTGGTTTTATATTGTGGACATTGAAAGGATTCAGGTGAAACCTTTTCAGTTAGATGCTTTCTATAATGATGGCTCTAAATTGGGTGATATCCCCCCTCCTCCTCTCCCCTCATGTATATAGGGACTTCATCTGCTACATCTTCACCATTAAAAAAAGAACAGCCCTTATTCACCCTACGGCAGGTTGGGATGATATGTGAACGTTTGTTGAAAGAACGTGAAGAAAAAGTTCGAGAAGAATATGAAGAAATACTGAATACAAAACTTGCAGGTATGATATTAGAGTTTTCAAGAAATTTCATGTAAGAAATGCATTATTCTCTGGGTAACTTCATGTCAATTAAATTCATGAAGTTCCAGAAATGGAGAGCGAATAAAACCAGCAAGATGCTTGCCTTGCATGCAGCTGACCAGGGTACAAGCCCCAGCATCCCGTGTAATCTCCTGGGCATCGCCAGGAGTGATTCCTGAGCCTAGCTGGTTTGACTCAAAAAACAAAATAAATAAATTCCGTTTCTGTACACTGTACTTGTTTTCTGAGAATCTAAGCTCAAGGACATGACTCACCTGGTGTCAAGAATAGCGTCAGCTTTGTAAATCAGCAGCAGTACTCTGTTTTGCTGGAGCCCATTCAAAGAACTTGAATTTTGCTGATCACAATTTGGTTGTGGGTTTTATTGTTCATAACTTTGCTCTTGGTCTAAGCCACTGTTTCGCAGAGTTGAGATACTGCTCCCTCATGCTTGCTGGATGGGTGGGGGGTGGCAAAGGTGCTAACAGACTACTTAGGGTAGTACTGGCTAGTTGGGTGGTCCGTTTCTTTAAAGAAGGTGGATTTCCTTTTTCTGAAATAAGTGTGTCACTTAAGTTTAAGATTAATCTCTGGCCTAACACTTAATTGACCTAATTTATGTTGTGTATGTATTTTAGAGTATTCTCTTGTTTTACCTTACCTCTATAGTAAAGGCTTACAACTTAAGTGCAGAAAGTTTTGTTATTTCTCAGCTCTTTGGTTGGTAAGGAGTAAAATCAGGGTGCTAATGTAGACAAGATAATTTGCTTAATTACAGAACATCTTTGTAACATCTAAATAGCTCTTAGGTGGATTTTTCCTCCACAGTTGTATTATTTTTTAAATTGCAGTTAAACAGTTTTAACTGCCAAATTGTTTAACTTTCAAAGGAAAAGGAGGGTTGTCTGGGCCACACCTGGCCCTTCTCCCATCTGACCAAGAACTTGTAGCTTGGCTGGGGCAATATTAACATTTCAGTGGGAGTAGGTGAGGTCGAAGTTACCTGAGGGGGATTGGCGCTACCTGCTGTTCCCGTGATGTGGACCTGTCTGGGCTGAAAAGTTATAAAATCTTCCTTCGCGTTTTGCCCTTTTCTCCTCTTTTTTTTTTTTTTTTTTTTTGAGGCAGTCACACCCAGCGACACACAGGAGTTACCACCCCTGGCTCTTCACTCAGGAATTACTCCCAGCAGTGCTGGGGACCATATGGGATGCTGGGGATAGAACCCGGGTTGGCCACATGCAAGGCAAACACCCTACCCACTGTACTATCACTCCGACCCCTTTCTCCTCTTCTTCCTCCTCGCTCTCTGCCTCTCCTCTCCTCTTCGTTCTCTTCCCAGTTGGGCCTTAGCACATGGTAGTGACCATCTTGCCTTTTTTTTTTTTTTTAAGAAAGGATGGCAGCTGAGAGGTACGTTGGTGTGGATTTTTTTTTTTTGGGGGGGTCACACCCGGTGGATGCTCAGGGGTTACTCCTGGCTCAGGAATTACTCCTGTGCTTGGGGGACCATATGGGATGCCGGGAATAGACCCCAGGATGGCCACATGCAAGGCAAATACCCTACCACTGTGTTATCCCTCCGGCCCTTGGCCTAGGATTCTAAACCTACACATGACTGGGGCCAACCAGGAACCTAAAGTCTGGGGTTTTCCAGTTACTAAATTGTATGGCGAACAAGTGGGTAAAGCCTTTTGAAACTTTGCTGGATTCTAGTTTCTTTCTCTGTCCGCCTGCCGCCTATACCCTGCTCCCGGATTTTGTTGGGGCGCCCAGCATACTTCAACACCCCTTCCCCAATTTATTCTTCTGTTAACTCTATAACACAGGTTTTGTAAATGTCTGGTTAAGGTTTCTTTACAAGGTATTGCATTTTTCAGAATTGATCTGGTTCTAATACTGATTTTTGCTAATTGACTATACTTTGCTTACAGAACAATATGATGCATTTGTGAAGTTTACACATGATCAAATAATGCGACGATATGGAGAACAGCCTGCTAGTTGTAAGTATTTCATCTTTAACTGAAAACAAGGCTCTTTTAAGGAGTAGCCACTATAATTATTTTCATGCCCAAGAATTTCAATAGACATCTGCAAAGAAATAGTCCAGAGAAAGTGGGCAGAAAATCTTTGTTGCGCTTAACACTTTGTTACTTAAATGCATAAGGCAGTACTGGGGTTGAAAGTGTATAGGTTTGGATTCTGACTTGAATTTTACACTAATTTTCTTTTCCCCTTTCCCCTTTAGATGTCTCATGAATCATGTTCTCTGCATTTCTGGGCTGCCTTGTTCCTTGTTGAGTTGTTGCAAGAGGTCCCAATTATGACACGCAGCAATGCCAATACCCCCCTGTGAATACAGGTTATTTCAAGCTTCGTCAGTGGCAACCACTCTTAGGCAGCAACTGGTTTTGGAAATTTCCCTGATGTCAATATCGCCTGGATGTGGACCTTTGCTACTTGTATTAATACCAGTGGCCTCATTTGCTGTATCATTACAATTTGGCTTCTTACATTGATGTGTTTAAAAAGGATTAAAGCTGGTATTCTGAGAACATGCCCTTCACTGGTTGTGTAAATAAAACTGTAGAATGACACTTCAGATGAAGTTAGTGTGATTTTAATTGTGCACTACAACCAAGCTGTAACCAGTTATTAATAATTTAGACTGTAATCCCAGGACTTTATTAAGCAAATAGTCTACAGTGCTTCCTTTGAAATAGTGAAGGAGGAGGGCATTTCTGTATTCCAGGACTTCTTGGGGTTTCAGAATGGGTTTATATGATTTTTTGGGGTAGTTTTTATTTATTCTATCGGTCTTTTTTAACAAATGTTTATTGCTGCATTTTTTTTTCCAGTGTATCATTGTTTTACTGCCCTTGTAGTACTGGAATTTAGTTGAAAGAATAAAACATTTACTTCTAATCTGCTTGTTTTTAATGTACAGATGTGGTGGTATTTGAATAAAGCAAGAGCTTTTTTTTAAATATATTATTATATACCACCGTGAGATATACAATTACAAAGATGTTCATGTTTGGGTTTTGGCCATACAGTGTTCCAGCACCCATCCCTCCACCAGTGCCCATTTCCTACCACCAGTGTCCCTGATTCCCTCCTCCTCCCCTAGCCTGCCTCTATGGCAGGTTCTTTATCTCTTCTCTTTCTCTCTTCCTTCTCTTACACTTTGTGGATTGTAATACATACATTTAGAGAAAAGCATGTGTATCTTTTTGCCTATATTCAATGCTCCGATCTAGGCTGGAGCTTTTTAAATATAAGCACTCTCCTGATCAGTGAAGGATGTCAATGTCCTGGTAAGACTTAACTTCAGTCTGAAAAGATCTAGTAGCTCAGTTATACAGAGCACATGCTTTGCTTGTGATGAGGCTGGGCTTGGGTTTTGATCTACACTCTCCTCCTACCCCCATGATATTGGAGCCAAGGAAAGAGCTCAGAGCTAGCGCCCATGCCTGGCATGTGAAGAGCTCAGGTTTGGTCTCATGTCTCTCCTCCCATATATGTATTACATAATAAACATGATTAGCTAGCCAAATTCCAATCACTATTTGAAGTAACAAATTTCGTTACTTTATAGATTGTCCTTAAGGTGAATTCTCTTCTTCTATTACTACAGTTCTACTTTAAAACCCAGTCTAAAACATACTACGCCATATAGTGGCTAATGGGTAGGAAAGATATTTACAAAATAAGAACCAGTGCTAACGTCAACATTCTATGTTTAAATTTTAAACAAGACCAGAAATTGGTATGGAGATTTGATTCCTAGGTAATTTCATGCCTATTAAGAAACATTGGTAAAGCAAAGTAGCCATACTTTGGGTAATACTCCCTGCTTTATTTGATTTGGAGCCACACCGTGTGATTCTCAGAGGTTACTCTGGGTTCTGCAGTCAGTAATTCTAGTGGGGCTTCAGGGGTGGGGGGCATATGAGATTCCAGGAATTGAATGTGGGTTAGCTGCTTTTGCAAGGCCAGTGCTCCTGTCTGCTATACAATCTCCACCTCCCAAAACTTTGTTTTTTTCCTTTTTGGTTTTTGGGGCATACCTGGCCACGCTCAGGGCTTATTTTTGGTTCTGCACTCAAGGATCACTCTTGGCAGGGTTCTGGGGACTAAACTGGGTTCGGGCTGTATGCAAGATGAGTGCTTTACCTGCTGTACTATTGCTCTGATCCCCAATACTATGCAATAGAAATTCAGAGATCCTGAAGCACTTTTTGGCGATTTGGCCCAGATTGTTCTTCTGCCCCCTTTTATTGAATCACCGTGAGATAGTTATTCCTGATTGGGCTTCAGTCTTAGGGTGCTCAACACCCATCTCCTCCAGTGTGCTGGATCATTCTTCATTACAATCTCAGCTAGCATTTCTGACCCTCTACCTTTCAGGGCCTATATCATTCTCCTTTGCTCCACCCCACTGTGTCGTCTAATATCAAAATCAGAAGAAGGAGGAAAAATAGTTTACAGTGGAAAACAACTGGTAATGGATGGAATTTTAGAACAAAAGCAGTTAAGTATGAAGGTGTGGTAGATAAAGCTAATTTTTACCTTCAGTGAAACTAGCAGTGGCAAAAACAGTTTTAGTAGGCATGTGAACTTTCACATATTTTATTTGGGGGCAAGATATAAAAGGAATAACAGTGCTGGCAATGTGAACAGAATGTGCACACATGAAAGTGGTTTGGATTTTCTACATATAATTCTGAACAAATTTCCTGTAAGTTTCTGCCTATCACCTTAAAATCTTAGATTATGAAAGTTTTTAACTGGTTTTAAGTAGTTAAATAGTTAAATTTTTTAACTGGTTTTAAGTTTCTAAGATGTAATCTTAGAAACTAAATATTATAGGTGCCTAATGAATTTAGAATTAGATGAAATCACAAGTTGATTGCCAAGCACAGAGCTGGTATCCTAAAATCCCGTCTCTTATTCTTGTCCAATTACTTTATTACTTTGGTTTCCTAATTGGTCTGTCTTCACTTTCTTCTTTCTATCCAACCTTCTCACAAAGCAGTCAGATTCCTCCTTTTAAAGGCAAAGTCTTTAGTGATCATGTTAATCAAAAAGCCTTACAAAGAGCAGGTTTGTCATGTTAATGTTTTTCACATACAGCTGACTTGGGTTCAGCATTCTGTCACATAGATCAGTCTTAATAGTCCTCTAAACACAGGAGCAAGTCCATAGCTTCTCCCAGTGTGCTCCACCACACAATACAAAAGCCTTACAAAGGTCCATAGAGGCCTTAAGTTACTGGCACTCCACCCACCTTATTCAATTTTTCTCTTGCTCATTCTGCTTTTCCAATAATGAATGGCTTCCTTCATGGTGGTGCTTGTGCATCATAAATGACCTTCTTTCTTAGTTGACTTTGTGTATGTACATTATGCTGTTCCTTCAGTGCAGCTTGCATAATCTTTCTTTACTACCATCTCTGAAAGCTTCGTGGTAGAGATCAGAGCGGGCTTGAATGTAGCCGACCCTGGTTATATCCCTACATCCATTTTCTCCTGAGCATCATCAGGAGTAATTCCTTAGGGCAAAGGCAGAAATAACCCGAGTATCACTATGTGTGATCCAAAAAAGTAAATTTTAAAAACGTCATGGTTAATCAAGTTGGCTTGATGAGGCCTACTGTGATGACTTTAAAATTGTAGCACCATATTCTGATAACCCCTCTGCTAGAATACAATGAAGGCAAGTTCCTGGAACAGTGGCTGGCACATAGTATATATATATATATTTTTTTAATTTTAGAGATTAATTTTAAATTAGTTTACATTAAACAAAAACTTGGTGAATTTACATTTGTACAGTAAATACTATTAAATTTTATTTTTAGAAAGTCTGGTGGAAAGTTTACTGTAAGAAAATCTGAGTAAAGGGGCCAGAGTGATATTACAGTGGGGAGAATGCTTGACTTGTACTTGGCCAACCCGGGTTGGCGCCCATATGGTCCTCCAAGCACCACCAGGAGTGATTTCTGAGTGCCACTAGGAGTACCTTCACTGTACCCATCCACCCCACCAGGAAAAATATCTGGTTATCGACTGGAGCTGACCCAACACAGACTGGCTTGCGGTTTTGTGCTCCACAAATGAGCTTCATGTTTTAATTCTATAGCATTTTTGGGTATTCGCTATTAGAAAAGGAGAGGTTCTGTCTCATAGTCTTTAAACATGAAGAAGGAAAATCATAGTGGTTTAGCTTGATATGTAGTTACCATGAATTCATTTTTTTGTACCCAGCTATAAATAAAAGCAAGACTAACACTCAGGTAACTGATACCTGCAGACATGTGCATCTGTACTGTTTGAGATTAGTTTACCTTTACAGTGCAAGCCTTTTGCTATTACGAGTCTGTTGAATTTTTGTTTTGTTTTGGGCCATACCCAGCAAAACTCCTGGCCTCTGCATTAAGGAATCACTGCTGATGGTTCTCAGGGGACCATACAGAATGCCTGGGATCAATCTCTGGTTTGTAGCATGAGAGGCAAGCACAGTACCTCCTGTACTATCATCCCGGCCCTTGTTTCTGAGTTTTAAAAGGCAGTTTTATTGAGTGCTCATCTACCTTTTGAAAGCTGGAGAAACTACATACTGATAGTGTCACAAGATGGAGATAATCAGAAAACCTTTCCCACACTACTGACTGCCATACTTAAAAGATAATAGGAAAGTCCCTAAAATCAGCTACATATTTTACTCTAGAATTTCATTAACAGTTGTCAAAATTGAGGGCACATTTAACTAGAGGCAGATGGCCATAAAAAAAATACTAAAATACTTAACTGGTTGCCATGAAGAGAAACTATGGAAACCTCATAATAGAAGGGTCATATCCCATTCTGGCAGACTGCTTCATATCTTCCTAAGATGACAGAGACAGAGCTGAAGGGAGCAAGGAGGTTTTGAGACACCATCCTGAAGTTCTAAGGGGCTATTCCTGGCTCACAGGAGAGTGACTTCTGGCAAATCACATCAGTGAGGGGGATTGGACTGGGATGATCACATGCAAGGCAAGCATCTTCCTCCTGGTACTATCCAACCCCAGAAGGTGCCTTTAACATATGAATTTGAAGATGTCATAAACCATATTCAGTTTATCATAAATTACCTAATTCCCAAGTTTATAGCCTGCATGTATAAACATGTGTCTGAATTCGAATAAGAAATCCTGGTATCTTTAATGAGAAATTTAATCTGCCGTAACTAATTATCTTTTAGTGATCTGTATGACTAGAGAATTTCTACTCTCATTTGTATTGTTCTTGGCACCTTGGGAAATTTCCATTTTAACCTTGGAAATCTTTATAATTTGTTGATATAAAAAAAACTCAATGATTTTTTTTTGGGGTGTGTGGGGGGTTGCGTACAAACCACAGTGCTCAGGGCTTAGTCCTGGTTCTGTGCTAAGGCATCACTCCGCGTGTCAGTTCCTGGAAGACAATCATGGGGTGCCAGGAATGGAACCAGGCATGGTGGCATGCAAGGCAAACACTTAAATCTCTGGCCCTCATCTAGCGTTTTTTTTTTTAAATTTTGCTTTTTGGGTCACACCCAGCTATGTTCAGGGGCTACTCCTGGCTCTGCACTCAGGAATTACTCCTGGTGCTCGGGGACCATATGTGATGCCAGGGATCAAACCCAGGTCAGCGGTGTCCAAGACAAATGCCCTTGCGGCTGTGCTATCACTAAGGCCCCTCATCTAGCATTTTTATGTTTTCAGAGAGGATAAGAGCCATTAGTTATCAATTCAATTTATCTTCTTTACACTTCAAAATTAACAAGCTCAAACTATATATAAATTTACATTACAATGAAAAATAATTTAACATTTGTCCTCAAGACATAAGCCTGATATTAGGTAGTTCTAAGGTTTGCTAATTTATTTTACTGAATTTGACCTTTTTAAAAGGTAATTTTGGAACAGAAGTTGTTTTGGGGGGGCATACCCAGCTGTGCTCAGTGGTTACTCCTAGCGGCACCTTGGGTACCATAGGGGATTCCGGGATAAAAAGCCAAGGCAGCTGCATGTATGTACCCCACCTACTATACTAGCTTTCTGGCCCATGTTTGGGTTTGCTCTGACTGGAACGGAACCCAGCGTCTAACACTCACAAGCTTGATTTCATTGAGTCACATCTCTGGCTCCTGTTAGTGGATAGACATCCCAGAATTCTCTCAGGTATAGAACATTTAATAATGAACTTGAGGTATCTTTGTTTCATTATGTCTTGGCAAGTTTTTGTCAGGCAATGAGATCTGAGTATTTCATTTGGACATTACTTTGCTTTTCTGGATTATAAGGTTGAGTTATAATTGGTAAGACCCTACAGACTATAAGACTCCATGTTGGCTCATCCAGAAAAAAAATGTTCTTTGTGTCGAAGCATAAAAATCAATGTAGTAGTCTTTAATTTGTAAAACTAAAGGAGGTGGAGCAGTTTTAGAACCTAAACAGTTCTAAACAGTATGAGGAGAAATAATTCTAAATATTTAATTTCACAGTTTACTAAATGATAGCAAAAGAAACAAGAAAGCAGAAATCAGCTGCAACTAATGAATCTCATTACACTTATATATTGTTATATTCAAGAACAACTTATTCATAACTTAGTAATGACTTTGAAAAACACTGATAACAGGAAAGAGAAATTTTAATTACAATGTAAGCATTTTGTTGAACTGTAAAGTACTCCAAAGGTTTTGTAATATATATTACAATTCAACCAGGAATATTCCTGGGGTCTCCACTCTTCAATTCCTGGTTGAACAGCCCATGTAGATTCACAGTTCTTGCAAGACACGTTTTCTCTAATGGTAGGTAAACAGAACCAGTTTCTTTCTCCAGAGTAACTGTGATCATTCCAGCTTTTCTAATTTATTTTCTAGCAGCCTCCCCATGTTAACCTTGCCACATGGTCAGTCTTCTTTTGGTAGGTTTTATAAATCCTAAAAGTTCTAATTCAGAAACTGCTCTAATAAACCGAGCACTGGAGGCTATAGCTAAGGAAATTCATGTAGTTCTGATAAAAAAAAAGTTAGAATTCCACTGGTTAAAATGTTAATTGGTGAATAGGAGTATAATATACATTCCTCTGAAATAAAGCTGTAATTGAAAACATTAAGTATTAGAATCTACAGTCAGTAGACATAAATGAAAAAAAAGTAATGCCTGTCTAATTGTTTTCAAGTAATATGCAAATGCTTCCCCCTAAACCTCTAATGACTTAGCTTTTTTTTTTGCTTTTTGGGTCACACCGGCGATGCTCAGGAGTTATTCCTGGCTCTGCACTCAGGAACCACTCCTGGCGGTGCTCGGACCATATGGGATACCAGGAATCAAACCTGGGCCAGCATGGGCCGGCTGCGTGCAAGGCAAACGCCCTACCCGCTGGGCTATCGCTCCGGCCTGACTATTAGCTTTAAAACTTTTTAATAATCTGGGCTGGAGCGATAGCCCAGCGGGTAGGGCGTTGCCTTGCACGCAGCCGCCCATGCCGGACCGGGTTCGATCCCCGGCATCCCATATGGTCCCCCAGCACTGCCAGGATTAAGTCCTGAGTGCAGAGCCAGGAGAAACTCCTGAGCATTGCCGGGTGTGACCCCAAAAAAAGGCAAAAAAAAAAAAAAATAAAAACTTTTAATAATCTTTAGAAAAAATGGAATAATGATAATGTTTACATATTTCTGGTGAATTCTGGAATATAATTTTAAAAGTTTTTTAAAATCTTATTTATTTTTTGCTTTTTGGGTCACACCCGGCAATGCTCAGAGGTTACTCCTGGTTCTCCACTCAGGAATTACTCCTGGTGGTGCACAGGGACCATATGAGATGCTGGGGATCCAACCCGGTCGGTCATGTGTAAGGCTAACGCCCTACCTGCTGGACTATCACTCTGACCCCTAATTTTAGAAGTTTCGGATCAGATATTTTTGATTCAGTCTCATTTAGGACTAAATCCAGAGTATTTAGAAATGAATTCTGGGTTGATGTAGTTACAAGTAATAAGGTTGTATGGAGCATGTTTTTCTAATTTCAGGAGAAATTATAAACTTATATTTTAACATACATAAACTTATATTTTAACTTATATATAAACTTATAATTTCAGGAGAAATTATAATTTCAGGAGAAATTACACTTATATTCTAAATGTGTACTTTAACTGGTTAAGAACTTGAGTAGCTGAACTGACTTTAAAAGGATACTGAATAATTTCATTCCTTTCTTCTGAGGTTACAGAATTTACATCCATTTGTTCAGCAGCTGTCACAACTGTTGCAAAAGCCTTTTAAGAGAAAAAGACAGAATAAAAATCTCCAATTGCCAAACATCTTTTATTACACTACTGGACTGTTTAGCCAGACTAAGTACTGCTGTTTCTGATAGCAGAAACAATGTGTTTATTAAACCAAATTTCCTATTCTCAATACGCATTATGCTTACTTTAAAGGAAATAAATATTAAAGAATAACGAAATGGTTCCTTAATAATCATGTTTCAGAAACCAAGATGTGCAAAGAGGAAATCAAGTAACAAAACTGGTGAGGCTAACTCCTGTATCCTCAAGTCTCCACCTTCACTGCAACAGGAAAAAGCCTCTTTTCCTAGAAGCAGCTGATGTTTTTTTGTCCCCCTAAACAACCCCATATATATTTTTCTTGGAATGAACCAGATGATGCATATATATATATATATATATATATATATATATATATAAAACACACACACACACATATATATATGCATCATCACATATGTATATATATATATATACATATATCACTGTATCACTGTCTTCCCGTTCATCATCGATTTGCTCGAGCGGGCCCCCAGTAACATCTCCATATGTCCTGTCTCATGCTAGTAGAGTCCAAGGGCATCTGCTTGCTCCAGGAACATAAAGAGCCTCAATCCATTCCGGAATGAGGTCTATAATTGTTACTGGTATTTGGCATATCAAATACAACACGGGTAGCTTGCCAGGCTCTGCTGTGCAGGTAGCATACTCTTGTAGTCATCTCTAAGTCCAGCATTTATTGATGAACCGGCGTGGCATAGCGGCCGAGCGAGCCAGGCTGTAATAGGCTGGTCTGCTGGGTGGAGTTCTGACGAGAGAGAAGTCCGGATGTGGAAAATGGAGGCCCTCATGGAGTGGGGGGTTGTCTGGCTTGTTGCAAGGCCATCCCTCCTGGGCATATATATACAGACATATATATATATATATATATATATATATATATATATGTATATGTGTGTGATATATATGTATATATATATGTGTGTGTATATGTGTGTGTATATGTGTGTATATATATATATATATATATATATATATATATATATATGTATGTATGTATGTATATATATATATTCTTTTTGGGTCACACCTGGCAATGCTCAGGGGTTACTCCTGGCTCTGCACTCAGGAATTACTCCTGGCTCTGCACTCAGGAATTACTCCCTGGCGGTGCTCGAGGGACCATATGGGATGCTGGGAATCGAACCCAGGTCGACTACGTGCAAGGCAAACACCCTACCCGCTGTGTTATCGCTCTGGCCCCAATGAATATTTTTTGAATGGTGACAAGACATCTGTTAAATAGAATTTTCTGAGAGTTGTTTTTTTTTTTTTAATAGCCTTCTGAGGGAAAGAACAGTGATTTAAAGGAATTAACTTCAGCTGCCCATTGCCTTGCCAAATATTCCTTGTACTTTCTGATTGTGAAGTCTGTTGTGTAGTCACTCAATTATCCATAATTTTCTTTCATGGAATAAAAATGATACAACTTTTATTGGGCAGGTGGTGAAATAACACAGAAGCAACTTAAAACTATTTAGTTTTTGCTTACTGTTAATTATGGAGTTAGAGCACAATCTTATTCTGATCTGGCATGAAAGATAAATTGGCTTGGTTGAGGAATGCAGTCAAATCAGAGCACAGGAATTGGGATTGGGAATATCTAACAGTTAGCTGCTCTTCTGGAAGATTTTCTCTATAAATCACACTTTCCAAAGGCCAGGCATTAGAAAACAAAAGGAGTTCCACAGTGTGAGAAGCATAAAAACATCATAGGAAAGTTCTCATGGAGGAACAAATACATAGCTTGCTGTTTCCCGACTTACCTCTGACCAGTCCACAAGGTTGATTAGCCTGCTACACTCTAAGTGCAGTTTATATGCTATACAGATGTCCGGGCAACATTCGGAATACAGCCTTCTTCACTTTTCAGTGCTTCATTCTAAAAATAATAAACTAATGTTTAGAAGTGACTAGGAGCTTCTAGAAATCATTAAGAATAAAATCAGTCATTCATGAATTTTGTAAATTTAGTAAGCCAGTAAACACAAGCTTTCGCTTCTTTTAGTGAGATACATTTATTTTTCAATAAATTAGTTCTACATCTTTGTAACTGTATATCTCAGTGGTCTAATAACTTTTTTTTTTTTTTTTGCTTTTTGGGTCACATCCGGCAATGCTCAGGGGTTATTCCCTGGCTCTGCATGCAGGAATTACTCCTGGTGGTGCTCAGGGGACCATATGGGATGCCGGGATCGAACTTGGGCGGCACAGGCCGGCTGCGCGCAAGGCAAACGCCCTACCCACTGGGCTATCGCTCCGGCCCCTAATAACATATTTTTTTAAAAAAGAAAAGAAATCCCTCCTTGGGAGATGGGGGAACACTGACAATGGGGATAGTGCTGGAATTACGTGCATGAGAAACCTTTATAAACAAGTTGTAAACCCCAGAAACAATACGAAATTAAAAAATTTATTTTTAATTAAAAAATCTAAAAAATTAGTTCTTATTTAGTATTAGGTCTTGGAGAAACAGTACAAAGTGCTAGAAGTGTGTTCTTTGCATGCTGGATGAGGCCTTGGTGTCAATCCCCAGCTCACAGGGATCTCTGGAACAACACCTGAGCATCACCACCAAGTGTGGCCCCGAACAAAGCCGAAACATAGATCAGGTTTTGATCACAATTCCCTTAGGCACTAACCATTAGTCATATGATTAATCATTACATGCAATCAGGCTATTTCCAATATCTGTAATTACACAAATTCTAACTACTATAGTCTGAAATAAATGTCAACATAGCACTACCAGGATTATTTCAAATAATGTGTTATGTATCCTGTAGATTCTAATCCCTACAAAAACGACACAAAAGGTTTTCCATCTCTTTGAACTGTATGGAATTTATGGAGAAACACAAAAAATAATACGTTATCTCCACATGACATAGAGATTATATTTCCTCTAATCTAATAAAGCTGCAGCAAGGTTCTTTGGTAAAATGACACCAAGCATGAAGACAGATTTTTAAAGAGTTTTAATTTGTGGTTTCTGTCATAAAACTAATGTTTTGTTCTTTAATATGAAATTATCTAAGCTTACCACAATCACAATCAATGAAACCCAGTGATTTTTTATCTTCCTAATTAGTATTTTCTGCATTGCTCAATCTGTCAGTAAACCTAAACACTGGAGAATTCTTCATAAATTTTGTGAAGTTACTCCTTAATTATCCTTTGTAGCAAACTAGGAGCTTAACTGAGTTAACAAATTATATCATGCATATATTATTAAAATACAAGTGACAAGTATACTGGATGTGTAAAGTGATCATTTTATCTTTTATAAGAAAGCTTTAAAATTCTGACTGTATGGGGCCGGAGCTATAGTACAGCAGGTAGGTCATTTGCCTTGCATGCAGCTGACCCAGGTTCTATCCCTGGCATCCCATATGGTTCCCGAGCACTGCCAGGAGTAATACCTGAGTACAGAGACATAAGTAACCCGAGTATTGCCGGATGTGACCGAAAAAAAAAAAAAAAAATTTTTGGCTGTAGAACGCCACTTAAAGAACTTATTGGAGTAGAAATGTGTCCAGGTTTTACGGCACATTTCTACTTCCAAAAAGTACAAAGTTTTATCACTCAGTGTTGGTTATTTTTCCTATTCTAATCTGAAGATAGTCTTTCAAAGTAGATCTTTCTTTGGTTTAAAATCCAAGATGAAATCCCAAGGTATTTATTTTATCATTGAGAAACAACTATTTGGATCTTTTAGGTAATTTTATTAGGCTATCTGACCTATTTATTCGGTTTGTAGGAAACATTTCCTTAATTTTAACAAGAACAGTTATAGACTTTCAACTCTTTGTGTCCTTCTTCCAGCTTTAATAAATAAAGCACAGACTGACCACATGGACAAGAAGTGAAGAGCATCGACTAGTTGTTGATAGGTATTTTGACTAGATTAGAAAATAATATGGAATATCAAAACTATTTTTTTATCTGAAAGGTAAAAACCTGAGATGCCAACTCTGTTCATCAGAACTAGTAATGTACTGATTGATCTTTGTGACAAATGAGGCCAGAACCTGAGCTATAAACTCTCAGAGAAATGACTCTACTTTTTACCTTGAGATAATAATAAGGGTTGTTGAGTGCAGTGTGGAGAGCGATTCTTGGAGCAGCATTCAAGTGCTCACGAAGGACATGAGCTGCACCGAGTATACAACCTCGTGCAGAGGCTGGGTCTCAGGGGGCACAAGGTGTTCTCTGAAACAGCAAAGTTAAGAATCAGCGGTTAGATGAGCAGATTTATTTCCAATGTGAGATTTTTGTCACTCTGGGGAGGAGAGAGAGACAGAGACAGAGAAAAAACCCCCAAATATAAAGTACAGTGCTGGTACACTCAAATACTGTATTTAGAGCTTCCAGGCTTCTGATGTGGAGACCAGAGTGCTGGCTCGCATGAAAAGCTGAAAGCCATTGTTTCAGAGTACAAGAAACTATGTCCGAGTCTGATTCAAACCTTTAGCAACACATGTACATATATTTCACTTCTTTTCAAAATCTTCATAGTGGAGGGTTAGGGGAAATAATATGTGCTGGAGCACAAACTTTCGTGTATAGGGTCATTGGATTCAATTCCTGGAACCAGGAACACAAGTGAACAGAAGTGAAATATATGTCCATATGTTCCTAGAAACATTGGAACAAAAATTTTAAAGAAAGAATTGGGCAGGCGTGCGCGCCCGCCGCCGGGCCCCCCACCGCCAGGAGTAATTCCTGAGTGCAGAGCCAGAAAGGAAAAAAAAAAAAAAAAAAAGAATTTCTTAAAAAGAATATTAAATACTTCGATGTGTTAATGAATTTTTTAAAGTTATTTATAAAACTAAGCCTCATCCTTACCATGGCAAACATTTAACTTCTGGCAGTATAGAAACAGCTACAGGTCTAGAATTAAGGCTTAATAAGCTCCTTTACTGTACACAGAAGATTAATTTATTCGGCAATTTGGGCCCCACTAGCAGTGCTGGGGGAGGCACTGCTCCTGGTGGTATCTGATGAGCCATGTGCTGCTGGGGTCAGTTGCAGGAAAGGAAAATGCCTTAGACCCTGTACTATCTCTGTGGCTACAGAAAGTGACTTAACTGACAGAGAAATGAAATGCTGAATATTTCTGGGGGAGACACCAGCTGTGCTAAGGAGCCTCGGGGTGCTGGCAGCATTCTAGAGCCCCCCTGAGCTACATCCACTCTACAGTGCTGGGGGAGAAGGGTGCAGTGCTATGGACTGAGTTCAGGGTTTTGAGCACGGCAAGAACTCACTTCACCCCCTGAATTATCTCCCTTCACTGCTTCCCCACTCTCAACATTAAATACTTTACTTTAAAGGCAAAAAAGGCCAAATTGTAGTTTCAGAGTACTGAAAAAGCAAATCGTTATTAAAATTTCAATTATTAATAAAACACTGTAACTTGGGATTCTTATTATTTATGAGATAGAGGACAGATGACTTTAATGAAGTTTAAACATAAAATGATTAAGTCGGGGCCGGTGATAGCCCAGCGGTAGGGCATTTGCCTTGCGCGGCGGCCTGTGCCGGCCCGGGTTCGATCCCCGGCATCCCATATGGTCCCCCGAGCACCGCCAGGAGTAATTCCTGAGTGCAGAGCCAGGAGAAACCCCTGAGCATCGCGGGTGTGACCCAAAAAGCAAAAAAAAAAAAAAAAAAAAATGATTAAGTGGTCTGCTAGTTGCTCCTGGGTAGGACCAGAGGGTAGCAAATGCTAAGGTGAACCTTTGAGAAACAACCCAGAGCCAGAATAATAAACTGGTTAACAAAATTGTACAGCGCATAGATCACTTGCCTCACATGTGGACATCCTGGGTTCTATCCCTGACATCCCATATGGTCCCCTGAGGCACTACTAAGAGTGATTCCTGAGTGCAAAGCCAGGACTAAACCCTAAGCATTGCTTAGTATGCCCCCCCCAAAGTAAACAATAAATGTGTACATCACTTCTTTTTTTTTAATTAATACTTTATTATACCACCGTGATATACACAATTACAATGTTGTTCATGTTTGGAGGTTTCGGTCACATAGTGTTCCAGCACCCACCCTCCACCAGTGCCCATTTCCCACCACCAATGTCCCCAATTCCCTCCTCCCTCCCATAGCCTGCCTAAATGGCAGGTTCTTTATCTCTTTTCTTTCTCCCTCTCTCTCCTTCCCTTCTCCTACACATTGTGGGTTGCACTGCATGTACATCACTTCTTACCCTTTCCTTCCTCCCCATCTCATAAACTCTGGTCCTCCCTCACTGCTTTGCTGCTTTCATTTTCAGTTGCTGTTGCTGCTCCTCTAGAGTTAATAGAGATTAAATCTATTTGCAGAGTATAATGATTCTGACCTGGCACTAAGGACTAGCATTTGATGATACTTCGAGTCGGCTAACATCTTTCTTATGATTAAATTAATTTAACGTTAACTGCAGGATCAGTTTCAGTGATGCCGTTTCCAGCATCATTTGTAATTCTTAGTATTTTTGTCGTTGTTTTTCGGCCATACCTGATGGTGCTCAGAGGTTACTCCCAGTGCTACTCAAGGGACCGTGTGGTGCTGGGGTGAAACCGTGCACACTGGAGATACCCATCCCTTTGAGCCATCTCTATGGCCGCCACGTGTAATTGCTGACCATAAAACTCTCGTGCAACAAACTAATAACAGGTGCTACTGAATTTCCTGCTAGGCAGTGAGGACTGGAAACCTGACAAGGTAACCGATAGTCAGCTGTAGAAAACTATTCTCATAAAAAATTTCATTCCTATTTTAAATGTTTTATACTTAAGGTTTACAAATTTAGATAATTCTCAAGGCACTCTCTTTTAGTATGCTTTAGAGACAATCCACCAGTGGAAAAATAAAATCTGCCTAAACCTTACTGGACAACATTAGTTGAACAGTAACAAAACATCATATACTATTAGCATTTTTGATCAGTATTTTTGTTTAGGTATTTTTTTTCTTCATACATTTTGTTCATCATATATTAGTAATTTTGTTCAAATTGGGAATGAGGTCTATAATTGTTACTGGTATTTGGCATATCAAATATGACATGGGTAGCTTGCCAGGCTCTGCCGTGTGGGAAACACCATATTCTAGTAAAGGAAGAAAATGTCTGTCACCTACAAAGACTGTTGTGAGTGGCATGTACCCTGTCTAGTTATCCTATGAATATTCATGATACAGGCAGCACGTGAATACCAGTGACCAAGAGGGAAACTGGAACCCCCAACGGGAAGACAAGTGATACAAGCGAGTTAAGTTCAAATTATTATTTCAATAGCTTTATTTCTACTGGCATAAAAAAAAGACTTCTGCAAATAATTTGCGTAAGTCCTAGGAAGAAAGCCCCCTGAACTGGCCACAGATAGTGTTCTTCTGGGTCACAATCCAGAATCAGTGTTCTTTGGGGGAAATGCATGGTTTTTAGCTTTAAGGTCTGCATACTCACCTCACTAGGCTGTCAAGGAAGTCCACAACTTTTTCTCTAAGTACTTCAAACTTGGTCAGTTTCTTACTTGTTCTTCTTAACTCTTTCATTTCCAATAAGGACTATGGAAGAAGAAAGAACAGACTTTTTTCTGGTGATACTGAAACAGAAAAAGCCTCCACAGGGGAGTTCTGTTGCTCAGGCAAAGGCAACCATGAGCAAAAAATGAGCATAGAAAGACCAGACCTTTCTGGTCTTTCCAGACCTGGATTAAGAACTGATGAGTGGTAGAGGGCATGCTTGGCACGTACGATGCCCTCGGTTCAACCCTGACACATAAAAAAGGAGTTTTTATTTTACTCTTAAGATCTGGAAAGAACCTTTCTTCCCAGGCACTGAACTTGAAATACATGTCAAGTGTATTTTCAGGGAAAGAAAGAATTTGAAGAATGCAGTTCACTTCATTACTAAATTATATGGTGATGTGTTCATACTCCACAATCTGCTTATTCATTTAAGAAAAGTCTTAGAGGGGCTGGAGGGATAATACAGCTAGAAGGGCATTTGCCTTGCATGCAGCAGTCCTGGGTTCAATTCTCGGCATCTCATAACATCCCCCGAGCACTGTCAAGAGTAATTCCTGAGAGTCAGGAGTAACCCCCTGAGCATCGCCAGGTGTGACCCAAAAGCCAAAAAAAAAAAAAAAAAAAAAAGAAAAGAAAAACTGTTCTTGAGACATATAAAATAGATCCTATGGGCTTTGCTTTGATGGGAATTTTATTCTACACTTATTGCGATTTGGTATCATAGTACAAAGGTGCTGATATAATCAATGACAACCACATTCTAATAGAAAAACTGGAAATTTATATTGGACGTACTGTGGCCCAGTTAATTTTTTTTTTTAATTTTTTGGCCACACCCAGCAATACTCCTGGCTCTATACTGAAGAATTTCTCCTAGTGGTGTTAGAGGGATCATATGGAATAATGGGAATCAAACCTAAGTCAGCCATGTGCAAAGCAAGCACCTTGCTTTATTATCTCTATAGTCCCTCAATTAACTTTTACTTTGTACCAAATATGCACTTTAAAAAAATCAAGAAAGCATCTAAAAATGAGTTGCTAAACAGAAAGATAAATGCTTCAGATAAACAGATTCCCTTTTGTCACCATTTCTCATTCTCCTTTCTGAGCTACTGAGCTTTAAGTACACTTTTACCCTATGCCAAATAGTGGACTCACACATGTAAAAGGATGGTAGTGGGATTAACATGTTTGATATAAAAGTAAGTTCCCTTTGTTCCTGGTTGTCATTTAAACTGAAAACAAGATATCCATTAAAAATATCTAGAGCATAAACACTAAAACATGTTAGTGACTGCCTCAGAGCTGGAAGAAAAAAGAAAGTGATCTGACCTTCTGAAGATGATAGAGGTCTGTCTTCTGAAGCCCCCTTTGATTGTGACCCAGAAGTATCTTCTTCCTCTTTGGCATCTGCTTTTAATACAAAACCAATAAACAGTAACTAGAGTGAACCCTTTCAAGTGAAGAGAACAAACATTTCTACTACTCCAGGGGAAATAAAATTTCAGAGCACTTATTTTTTAATGTGGCAAGGGACCAAGATTCCATCAGATAAATGATTTCTTCCAAAAGCTGAAGGTCAATAAACATTACATAAATTATTTGCAAAAAAAAAGAGGCCTTCAAGAATGAACTCTGAATTTTAAAAATGTGACAAAGGAACAAAATACAAATTTCTGCCATTAAAAAAAAAAAGCTCAAATCTTGTGGTTATAAAAAGCACTCAATAAAAAAAAACAGCCAAGTACATTTAAATTATGTTCAGCCCAGATGTTACAAAAAACAAACAAACAAACAAACACAAACCTAGGTCTTGGTCTTGCAAATCATTTTTGTCACAGTGCTTTTGCATGTGAAAATGGTTATGTGTAAGAAGTTAGAAAATAATCTACTAAAAATGTACATCATTGTTCTTTAGAATAGAGTATAGAAAACTCTGGTAAGAAGTGTAGCTATACTCCTAGAGAGCAAGTAGCTTTAAAACTCATTTCCCTGTACAGAACGGGTTTAAGAAATGTCACAATCAAAGTTTTCTTTGACCTCAAATACGAATAACCTGAATAACTTACAGTTCAGAAGAATTTCTTTTTACCATGAATAATCATTTGTTCATTAAAGATATAATCTGAAGTTAGAAAGTATTTATTAAAACTCTCATTTCATTTAATAATCTAATAAAGACCTCTAACCACTGATCCCTCTCCCTGGCCAACTTTGGGGAGTGGGTCACACTCATCAGTGCTCAGGTGACCATCCGGGGAGCTCAGGACCCAAGCAGGGTTGGCTGCTTGTAAGTCTAGCCACTGTAGTAGCTCTCAGGCCCTGCCCCTAGCCAAGAGCATTTAATTTTTTGGTAATTTGAACAAAATAACAGTAATTCATATTTAATAATAATAATTCATATTTTAAAATATTTTATTTCTTTAAATACTAAAAGACTAAGCTTGTTTATTATGGTCCAAAAACAAAAAAATATCTTCTTTTTACCAAAATCAAGTGAAAGACTGAAATCTACCTAATTTATCCTATAGTAAATCTTTTTTTAATTGATTCACAATTAAAAAGTTGTTCATAGCTGGGTTTCAGTCATACAATGTTACAACACCTGCCCCTTCGCCAGTGCACATTTTCTGCCGCCAATGGCCCCAGTTTCCCCTCCTGCCACTGCCCCCCCCCCCGCATCTTCTGAGTCCTTTACTCTAATTTTATCCTAACAGTTACCCTTCATTGTCTTAGCAACCATGTTTAAGAGGCATTTAAATTGTAAACCAGAGCAAAAAACAAAACAATGAGGCAGGTGATGAAGAAAGGGCTCCAGTATGGTCACTAACAGCAGGCAGCTCTGGGATCACTATCTGGTTTCTCTTCCCGGGCTTTAATGGATTCAGTGCTGTCTATATACCAATTTCTAGTCCTTTACCTATATTATCACTTTTTAAAAATATAAAAGTACAACTCCTGATTCAATTGCAAAGGAGCATGGAGGGAACCCCTTTCTTCCCTGGGAGCACATGCTCATCCCCAGACCCTCAGGCAGCCATCTTGCACTGGCTGAGCAATCAATAGGCCTGGCAGTGCAGCTCAAGAGATAGGGATTTCATGGGGCCGGGGTGATAGCCCAGCGGGTAGGGCGTTTGCCTTGCATGCAGCCGGCCCATGCCGGATCCCAGGCATCCCATATGGGGCCCATGCCGGCCGGGTTCGATCCCGGCATCCCATATGGTCCCCGAGCACCGCCAGGAGTAATTCCTGAGTGCAGAGCCAGGGAGAAACCCCTGAGCATTGCCGGGTATAAGCCAAAAAAGCAAAAAAAAAAAAAAAAAAGGAACAAGAGATAGGGATTTCAGCAAGTTTCCTAAAGGCACAGGATTTCCAAGACAAAGGAACTTCCCAAGCACAGAAATGGTCAATGTGGACATTCCAAGTGAAATATTCTTTGTGCTTATATACCATAATGCCTCTATACAAGATTCCAGTAAAATTTTTCCTAAATAGGAAAATGAAAGGTGCACACTTGTTTTAAAACCAAATAAATTCCACAGTTCAACTAAAGAATACCACCCCTTAGTACCCTATCTTTACTCACCCCTCCCCAAACCCTCCCGCCTGCCCCGCCTACCCTCCCCCCCCCCCACACACACAGCAAGAGAAAACATTCATGGTCAGTATTGTTTTATGTTACTCCATTACAAAATGGAAGTTCTAAAGCAATAGGGACTCTAGCATTAGGGAATGTGGGAATGTTGCCTATACA
Organism: Cryptotis parvus; assembly: GCA_021461705.1. NCBI lineage: Eukaryota > Metazoa > Chordata > Mammalia > Eulipotyphla > Soricidae > Cryptotis > Cryptotis parvus. The sequence goes on along the minus strand of JAJIBD010012922.1, from coordinate 16,578 downwards.
CAACAGACTTCCTGAGCACTCTGTGAATGTAAATAACCCCGTGGAGGTCATATAAAATAAAGGGAATTGTAAGCTTTCAATCCAAGCCTTTCTCAATCTGATTAAAGCAAACCTCATGCATATTTAGGGAATCTGCATACCAATGAGCCTCACTACTGTGAAAGTCAGCCACAGCTATTAATTTTTCAGACTTATAAATGATTAATGCAGTGTTTTTAAATCTATAAAGAACCCGATGAAAAGCTTAAGATAGGAAACATGAAGAAGTCCTTAATTATTACAACTTCCTGCCAGTGTTTGCAAAAATTCTTTTGTTGTAATTTCTCTCTAAATAAGATAGTTTCTTCAAATAGTCCATGTAGAAAATGAATTTCTTTCCCACTTGGGAATGGGCAGGAAAAGCTGGAAGGAATCATTTGGTCTATTTTTTTATTGTAGAGGACGTGATGTTCTGGGACTTAGTAGAGCAGACTGATTCTGAACTCCATCTACCTCATCATTTCTTTTCACTGCAGAAAGTAGGGGTCGTCCATCCCATTTTTAAAAATGCCTGCCTCAGTCAGTAGCACAGACAAGATAGTGGCTTATTCTCACCATCAAGGTTCTGAAATTGGGCCAGAAATTCTTCTATTCTCTTTGCTGTGCTATCAAGATGGTTTTCAGAAGACAACTTAAAAATTTTGGTACATTTCTCAAGTATGGTCATCAGTTCATCCTTTGCCAACATCCTAGAATAGAACCAGTGACACAAGATGTAATATAATTAGAAAATTTTAAAAAACACAGTTTACAGAGTAAATGATTCTAGTAAGAAGAATAAGGAACAAAAAATTCAGTTGCTAAAACTATTTTTGCACATTATTTTTATTTTGAAATGAGGCATTAATTCCGTACTGAAGATGCATAAAATTTAGCAAGCTAGGAGTTGACTTGACAAGGCATATAATAATATGCCTTATTATAATCTAGCAGTGGGCAACCAGAGGCACCATTCAGTGAGTGCCATTTTCAATGTCACATGGCTACCAACTTCTTTTTTTTTTTTTTTTTTTTTGCTTTTTTGGGTCACACCCAGCAATGCTCAGGGGTTACTCCTGGCTCTGCACTCAGGAATTACTCCCTGGCGGTGCTCGGGGGACCATATGGGATGCCGGGGATCGAACCCTGGCCGGCATGGGCCGGCCGCATGCAAAGGCAAACGCCCTACCCGCTGGGCTATCGCTCCGCGCCCCACTACCAACTTCTTAAAAAGAGATTTTCCTCAGTGTATACAATAGTAAATATTCAGCAGAGAGGCGCAGGAACAGTTCAGTGAAAGACATCCCTTGCAGGCATGACGGTTTGAGCTATATCCTATCACTGCCCCACATGTCAAGTGTGATCTTAACCAGTACAGCAGTTTGTGATACCTGAAGCCACAGAGTGATCCTTGTATTATAACCAAGTGTGTTATAAACAAACACCACATATGACCCCCAGTCACTACAACAACAAAAAGTAGAGGGGTGAAAGGTATTTAGAAAAGTTTCCACAATAAGGGGCTGGAGTGATAGTACAGAGGGTTTGCCTTGCATGCGACTGATTTGGGTTTAATCCACGGCATCCCATATGGTCCTCCAAGCATCACCAGGACTAATTCCTGAGTGCAGAGACAGGAGTAACCCCTGTGCATCGCTGGGTGTGTCCCCAAAAAAAAAATATGGGGACCAGAACGATAACCCAGCAGGTAGGGCGTTTGCCTTGCACGCAGCCAGCCCATGCCAGCCCGGGTTTGATCCCCGGCATCCCATATGGTCCCCTGAGCACTGCCAGGAGTGATTCCTGAGTGCAGAGCCAGGAGTTTTGACCCCTGAGCATTGCTCGGTGTGACCCAAAAAAAAAAAAAAAAAAAAAAAAATTCCCACAATAAAACTCAACTAAGAAAAATTTCAAAGATCTGGGTTCACAGCCTGGTTTCTACATTATACTTGTAAGAAAGACCGGGTTACTAAACAGATCCATCTAGTCCTTGGTTTCCCTGCCTGTACAATGATTACAGAAATTCAAGTATTTCACAGGTTAGACTGAGAACTTAGAAAGAGTAGATGCAGGAGATGAAGAGAAAGTACAGCAAGCAGGGCACTTGCTTTCCAATGAGGCTGAGCAAAGTTCAATGCATGCTATAACCATGGATCTAAGTGATTCATGGCATACAGAGAGTGATCGCCATACACAGAGACAGCAGAAAGCCCTGAACAAGCCAGGTGTGACTCAAAAAACAAACAAAAACACAAAAAGAGAGAGAGAAGATACACTTGAAAATTCTCAGTGGTCTATTAGGCATCTAAGATTAGTTATCATTTCCTTGATATCTAAACATAAATATAAGCCAGGAAATGTCTGCTGGGGATATGATGCTTTAAGTTAAATAGAATCTTATTTGAAAGGACCAAAAAATATGTCACAATTATTTTTCTATTTATTACCATTTTAGCTATGTATACATCTATGCACTTTACAAATATTAGTCAACATCTCCCTGAACTTAAAAACAGTGTAAACATTTTCCTTGTATAACAGAATAGCTAAAACTGTTCCTTAATTCATTTCAAATCCAGATTGGAAATCTATTAGAAATGAAGCAAAAATACATATTCTAGGATTACAATCATGTTTTCAGAATTCTTACTTATCATATCAGATTTTGCCCGCAGATCATATTCAATAACAAAGAAATGGAATTAGATCAATATAATGAGTTTCTAATTACAGAAACTGGTAGGGGCTAACAAAAATTAAACATTTCCCTGTTTAAAAATAAAAAAAAAAGGTTTAAACATCTTAATTTTTTTTTTTTCTTTTTGGGTCACACCCAGCAATTCTCAGGGGTTACTCCTGGCTTTTTTAAAAATTTTCATTACACCACCATGATATACAATTACAAAAGTGTTCATAATTGGTTCTCATTCATAGTGTTCCAGCACCATCCATCCACCAGTGCTTCATTCCACGACCAATGTCCCCCATTTCCTCCCACCCACCCCAGCCTGCCTCTATAGCAGGCATCTTTTTTTTTCCTCTTTTTCTCCCTCTCTCTGTCTCTATCTCTGTATCTCTCTCTTCTTTTACACATTGTGACTACAGACATTTAGGGTTTATTATTTAAGTTTCTTTTGCTTATATTCAATGATGGGTTACTCCTGGCTTTGCACTCAGCAATTACTCCTGACGGTGCTCAGGGGACCAGAGACGGAACTCAGGACCATGGGATGCCCGGGATGGAACCTAGGTCGGCTGTGTGCAAGGCAAACGCCTTACCTGCTGTGTATCACTCTGGCCCTCAAAATCTTAAAATTTCTAAAACTGAAAATATTTTTTCAAATACAGAGCATAGGGGTTTTGTTTTCAATTTTATTATACCATGGTGAGATAAACAATTACAAAACTGTTCATTATTAGTTACAGTCATACAGTGTTCCAGTACCTACCCCTCACCAGTGCAGTTTCCCACCACCAAAGTCCCCGACTCCCCCCCTCCCCCATCCTGCTCTGCCTCTTTTCTCTCAGGGCAGTTTTATTCTGCTTACTATTTTATACATTACATCTCAGTGACTTATTTACTTTAAGTATAGGAAGTTTGTTTTCACTCATATAGTTCTGAAAGTTGAATGTGGAGTTGTTTATAATCCTGTGCCCTATTATTTAATTCACTGTTGAATCAGTACAATAGTTTAATGATAAAACTGAAATTTTGAGGTGACCCCCTGAACAGTGTTTCGGGCCATGTTTGGCCTGGACATGGCTGGCAAACCACACGGAGGTGGGGGTGGAACCAGGCCTCCCACATGCAAAGCACATGTTCCAGTCCTTTGGGCCAACTCCACATCCTCAAGGTACAAAAGTCTTATCTTCCTCTACCTTCAATAATGAGACAATTATTCAAACAGTAATCTTTGCCTGGGAAAAGAAGGCAAGCAACATGTCCAAGAAAACCAAACCACACACATCAAGTCTTATTACAACTGAAAATATGGCTTCCTGTTGACCAGATTCATTTACACTATAAATCAAGGTAACTCAAAGCCAAACACTCAATCTGTGACCTTTAATCCTATTCACATAGATAAGATCAACATTTCCAGGATCTGAGGAATCACTGGATAGTGCTGGCTACTGAGGACAGGCAAAGAGTAAGGGAATATTGGTGGATGCCTAACTCACATAAGCAGTTCCCTGAAGGCCAGCTTTCCAGGGAAGAGGCAGCCATCTCTCACATGTATTGCAGCCTAAATAACTGAAAATTGAAGCCAACCCTATTCATTTTTATGTTGTGAAAAAAAAAATGGGGATGGAGAGTGAGTACAGGAAGGTCACTGGTAATGCTGACTAATACAGCTTTGATGAAATGCAGAAGACACCAGTTTTAAAAAAAGTAAAGGAATTAGAGACATTAATAACTATATTTTCAAATTTGGTAGATTCATACAGCATTTTTCTTTAAGAGAAAAAAGAATGAAACCAAAAGAATGTCAGATTAAAAAGTCAAAATCACTACATTAAATTAAGGACAAAGAAAAATAAAATCCACACCAGGTTTTAGTAATGTTCAAAAGAAGTGGTTTTCTTTAACCAATCTAAGTGATTAAGTTACTATCTGATAAATGACTCAAAAGAGACTGATACTTTTTAAATGTGTTAAATACTTTATAAGTTTTCATAAACTAAAAATGTTTCTTTAACTAAGACCATCATTCAGCAATTGTTAGAAGCGATCACTGGCAGAGCAATGGAGCATTCTGCTTCGTCATGCAGAACTAGTAAGTTCTGGTTAAGAACTAGTTACATAAATGTCTAATAACAGCCTACACAGAGAAACTGGTCAATCCACAGGTAATACAAATTCCTTCTGAGTGGTTTAGATTCTCAAACTCTAAACCAACTTTACCACTATAAAGCAGTATAGGGGGGCCGGAGCGATAGTCCAGCGGGTAGGGCATTTGCCTTGCATGCGGCTAGCCCATGCCAGCATGGGTTCGATCCCGGCATCCCATATGGTCCCCCGAGCAACGCCAGGAGTAATTTCTGAGTGCAGAGCCAGGAGAAACCCCTGAGCATCGCCAGGTGTGGCCCAAAAAAAAAAAAAAAAAAATTAAAAATGCAAACCTGCATTTGTGTGACTTTATCAATGAAGGCAAGAATTTAAAAGGCACACATATTTATTCAGATTGTCTTCAAAGACAGCATCACAAAGCAATAACTTGATAGTAAGTGAAAAAGAAGCCAATGAGTCATAACCCTGAAGCCTTGGTTCCTCATCTGAGACAATACTGCCTCTGCAGAACTACCCTGTCCCTCAGACAGAAGTTCACTGTGTAGTCTTTTAGTTCCTTAGCACTTTAAAACTCACTTGTCACAGCACTTATTATTCTGCATTGAAACTGCCTGTCTACCTGTCCACCTTAACTTCATAGGGTCAATGTTCACTGTAGAAAGGGTCAGCTCATTATCACATCAATGGCTACATATATTAAGCACTAACATTTTTTTGAATGGACAAACAGGCTAATGATTATGCAATGAAGAATTCCAACAGGGTACAGAATCATTTCTCTGTTCTCAGACTGGTTAGCGTGACGGGAGCAGCTAGGAATCAAGGTTCCCTTTGTGGAATACCATGCTCTTTTCAGTCTGTCAAAATCCATCAATTTCATTCTATTACATTGTTAGGAATGACTTGAGTAAGATCAAATATATGCATATTTTAACCAATACATCATATTACCCTTATTTACAAGAAAGTGTTGATAATGCAACGTCAGAGTTACTTCAATTTGTGGAGAGATATTTGGGAGACACTTGGTAGTGCTCAAGGGGCTGACTCCTGGCTCTGTCCTCAAGGATATTCCTGGCAGTGGTCAGAGCTGATTCTCATGCACAGTAAATAAGATCTTAAAACCCACCAACAGGGACCAGAGCGATAATACATTGGATAGCACTTGTGCGCAGCCAACCCAGGTTTTTCTTTTTTATTTTTTTATAATTTTATTTCATGACCATGAATTACAAAGCTATTCATGATTGGGTTTTATTTATTTTTTTGAAACATTTTATTATACCACCGTGAGATATACAGTTACAACGTTGTTCATATTTGGAGGTTTCGGTCACATAGTGTTCCAGCACCCCCGCCCTCCACCAGTGCCCATTTCCCACCACCAATGTCCCCAATTCCCTCCCCCCCCCATAGCCTGCCTAAATGGCAGGTTCTTTATCTCTTTTCTCTCTCCCTCTCTCTTCCTTCTCCTACACATTGTGGGTTGCACTACATACACTTAGAAGCCATCATGTGCATTTTTTTGCCTGTATTTAATGCTCCGTTCTATGTTGGTATCAGCCCTTTTGACATTTATTCACACATGTTCCCTTCTCTATCTTACCTAACCTCTGACTCCCACACGTTTGTGGTAATTTCCACTTTTGGTAAGATCACCTGATATATTTATGTCATGCAAATAAATGCAGTCATTCTATGTCTCTCTCTTTCCCTTCTCACTAATTTCACTCAACATGATCCTTTCCATGTCCATCCATTTATAGGAAAATTTCATAACTTCACTTTTCCTAACAGCTGCATAGTATTCCACTGTATAGATGTACCACAGTTCAGTCATCAGTTCTCGGGCATACTGGTTGTTTCCAGGTTCTGGCTATTGTGAATAGTGCTGCTATGAAAATAAAAGTGTGGATTGTGTTTCCGCTGTGTGTTTTTGGCTTCCCAGGGTATATTCCCAGGAGTGGTATGGCTGGGTCAAAAGGGAGCTCAATTTCTAGTCTTTGGAGGAATGTCCATATTGTTTTCCAGAAAGGTTGTACAAGTCAACATTCCCACCAAAATGTATGAGAGTCCCCTTTTCCCGCATCCAGGCCAGCACTTGTTGCTTTTACCCTTTTGAATATGGGCCAGTCTCTGTGGTGTGAGGTGATATCTCATTGTTGTTTTGATTTGCATCTCTCTGATGATTAGTGATGATGAGCATTTTTTCACATGCCTTTTGGCCATTCGAATTTCTTCCTTGTTAAAGTTTCTGTTCATCTCTTCTCCCCATTTTTTAATGGGGTTGGCTGTTTTCTTCTTATATAGCTGTACCAGTGCCTGATATATATCCTGGATATTAACCCCTTATCAGATGGGTATTGGGTGAATATTCTTTCCCATTCTGTGGACTGTCTTTTTATCTTGGTCACTGTTTCTTTTGAGGTACAGAAGCTCTTTAGTTTCATGTAGTCCCATATGTTTATATTTTCTTCTAGTTGCTTTGTTAATGGTGTTTCACCTTTGAAGATGTCTTTAGCTTCAATGTCGTGGAGGGTTTTTCCTATATTTTCTTCAATGTACTTTATGGATTCAGGTCTGATATTGAGATCTTTAAACCATTTTGATCTGATTTTTGTGCAAGGTGTTAGACTTGATCACTTGATCACTTGAATCCCGTTATTCATCGATTTGCTCGAGCGGGCGCCAGTAACATTTCCATTGGACCCTATCACGTGCCAATGTAGCCCAATGGCATCTGGTTGATTCAGGAATATGAAGAGCCTCAAACCGTTCCTTCAGGGTCTTAACAAGGAAGTCTGACCATCTTGTAGGTGGGCGGCCACGTGATCTTTTTGACATCCCGTGGGATCCAGTCGGTAATGGCTCTAGTCCAGCGGTTGTCTCCAAATCGCATTACATGTCCAGCCCATCTGATTTTCGAAGCCTTGGCAAAGCGAGACAGCGTCCCTGATTCTGGAGTAGCGACGAAGGTCAGAACTCCGGATTCCTTCACTAAGGTGTTAGACACAGGTCCAAATTCATTTTTTTACATGTAGCTGTCCAGTTTTCCCAGCACCACTTGTTGAAGAGGCTTTCCTTACTCCAGCTTGTACTCTGCACCTTTTAATCAAAGGTTAACTGATCATGTCTTTGAGGGTGGGTGTCAGGATACTCAACTCTATTCCATAGGTCCACAGGTCTGTTTTTATTCCAGTACCACGCTGTTTTAATTACTGCTGCTTTGTAGTACAGTTTGAGATTGGGAAAGGTGATGCCTCCCACATGATTGGGTTTTAGGCATACAATGCTCCAACACCAATCCCTTCACCAATGTCCACTTCCCTCCACTGGTGACCCCATCCCTGCCCCCCATTTCCCTTCTACTCATCAATCTGCTTCTACAACAGGCACTTTTTTCCTCATATATATATATATATATATATATATATATATATATATATATAAAATTTTGGGCACTGTGTTTTTGCAGTACTGTTGCTGATAGAGTTTCAGCTCTTCATTTTTATTTATTTTTTGACTTTTTAAAAATATTTTGTTATACCACCATGAGATATACAATTACAAAGATGTTTATGTTTGGGATTCTGGTCATACAGTGTTCCAGCACCCATCCCTCCACCAGTGCCCATTTCTACCACCAATGTCCCAATTCCTTCCCCCCATTCCCCAGCCTACCTCTATGGCAGGTTCTTTATCTCTTTTCTTTCTCTCTTTCTTCTCGTACACATTGTGAATTGTAATATATACATTTAGAGGTTATCATGTGTACTTTTTGCCAGTATTCAATGCTCAATTCTAGGCTGATATTATCACTTTTGACAACTGTTAGCACACGATTCCCTTCTCTGTCTTACCTAACTCTGGTTCCCACACATTTGTGGTAGATTCTACCTTTGACAAGACCTCTTGATCCATGTTTTGCCTGACCTTGGGTATTGGTATCATAGTATCATTTCACTTTCTTCACCTGACATATATATATTTATGTCATGCAAATAAATGCAGTCATTCTATATCTGTCTTTTTTCCTTCTGGCTAATTTCACTCAACATGATCCTCTCCATGTCCATCCATTTATAGGCAAATTTCATAACTTCGTTTTTCCTAACAACTGCATAGTATTCCATTGTGTAGATGTTCCACAGTTTCTTTATCCAGTCATCAGTTCTCAGGCACTCTGGTTGTTTCCAGATTCTGGCTATTGTGAATAGTGCTGCCATGAAAATAAAAGTGCAGATGGTGGTTCTGCTGTGTGTTTTTGGCTTCCCTTATCTCTAGCATCTTATTTGGTACCCTGAGGTAACTCCTGAGTTAGAGCCAGGAATAACTCGAGCATCTCCAGGTGTGACCAAAAAAAAGAGCTAAACACAAAAAAGAATCATTAGCCTAAAATACAGTCATTCTATGTATCTTTTGTTTTATAATGAGCTTTAACAACTCAAGTAGTGTCTAATTTTTTATTTTTTAAATATTTTTTGGCTTTTTAGGGTCACACTCAGTGATGCTCAGGGTTATTCCAGGCTCTGCACTCAGGAACTACTCCTGGCAGTGCTTGGGGACCATATAGGATGCTGGGAATTGAATCTGGGTCAGCCGGCCGTGTGCAAAGGGCAAATGCCCTACCCACTGTCCTATCGTTCCAGTCCCTGTCAGATTTTATTGAAAACCCACAGAACTCTATGTTGTTTGTTTTTGTTTTTTTGGGGTCACACCCAGCTTACTCCTGATGGGGCTCAGGGGACTATAAGGGATACCAGGGATCAAATCCAGGTCAGCTGCATGCAAGACAAATGACCCATCCACTATACCATCTCTCCAGCCCCACCCACAGGTCATTTTAGAGAACTGGAAACCCATAAGTGACTCTGGAGATGTTATTCAAATTCAGGACTGGCAATCTGAAAGAAATATTCTAATGGTCCATTCTCATACAGCTCTTGCATGGATAAGTGTAGATCAACAAAAGTTAGATTACTGCTATTTAAGGAGCATTTAATAGACTCTGGAACTGTGTCAATTTTTATAATACAACTTAAAATACCATTTAAAAGCGGATCTGTAGTATTTAGACCAAATCTCTAATCTCTTTGAACTCTGAGTATGTTTATTTCCAGATGAAAGGGAATCTTCAAAAGAAATATTTCCTTTAAGCTTCTTCTTAGCAAACATTCAAACTTAAAAAGCTACAAAACTATGTTTTTAACAGTATCTTGTTTTATCTTTCCAAAGAACGTTCAGGGATCATTTTAAGCTTACTTTCTCTGATGACTTAACTTGTTCCAAGATAGGTGAATGTTTCAAGACAGGTGAACATTTGATTTCCTAAGTTCTGGTAATTCCTATTAAGAACACCTAACACAGACCAAATCCCTTGCCTCCACAGCAGGAAACTCAGTATGGAGGTTCTCAGATTCCTTTATTCTGATGTAGTGGCTAGACTCCACTTGTCCCTTGCTGTAGCTTGTTGATCCTCAGTAACTTTTTTGGAGGGTGGGGAATTACACGCAGCAGCACTCAGGGGTTGCTCCTGTGGTACTTGGGACCATATGGAAGTCAGGGATAAAACCCAAGATGGCCACATGCAAGGTAAGCACCCGACCTGTTGTACTATTTCTCTGTCCCCCTTCAATACTTTTTAATATTGTTTCTGACCTAAGCAAAATTACTGAAACATTACATCGACTTATTACTTCTGCATAACTGAGACCTGTCAAATTCAGATAGGATCTTAGCAAAGAGTGAAACATGTAACAAATCTGAAGTCAGACCTGGATCTGAATCCTGTACCAACAGTTAAGAGAAGGAATGGAGGCCAATCAACTTAAATTCTCACTGTGCTTCTGCTTCCTCTGTAATGTGTTTCTAATAGTATCTATTGCTCAGGTGTTCTTTATTACACAGGAAAATATAATGAAAATGATTAACATAATGTCCTGCAAGCCTCCATAAGTGGAAATCACTACCATCATTATTACTATTATTGGTCCTGTTTCTCTACCCTACTTAGATTGGTAATTTTGTTTAGTTATTATAACACTGTGATTTACCAAGTTGTTCATAATACAGTTGTTTCAGGCATTAAATGTTCCAACACCAGTCCTACCACCAGTGTGTCCTTCTCTCACCCAATATCCCCAATTTCCCACCAACCACCCCAGCCTACCCCTTGCAGGCACAATCAAATTTACTTTATATTGTTTGCTGAAACACAAAGGCAAATGAAACTATCAAATCTAAGATTAAAAGCCAATTTATAATCACTGTTACAGGACACAAATGATGTTACTAAAGTCACTGTCTGAGGATCTACTGAACTGGTTAGTGCAGGTTCAGGTTGAGCCGTCTATGTTATTGCTTAGCTTCACTGAGCTTCGTGGTTCCTCTATGCAACTCTCCAGTGAGATTTGTTTTGATTTTACTGCTCTGACAGTACTATGAAATTTTTTTGGGGGGGTCACACCCAAGCGATGCTCGGGGTTTCTCCTGGCTCTGCACTCAGGAATTACTCCTGGCGGTGCTCGGGGACCATATGGGATGCCGGGATCGAACCCGGGCCAGCATGGGTTGGCCGCATGCAAGGCAAATGCCCTACCAGCTGGACTATCGCTCCGGCCCCAGTACTATGAAATTTTGAAGTTTCAACATGGCTGCATGGTTCAGGAGCTGTAGATCTGGAACAATTTGATGGCTTAGCAGTTTGATGAGATTCAGTTGCAGGGCTGGGCCCTTTCTAAGTCAGAGACCATTGGGTATGGCACAGTGTGCCTTCATGCAGAAAGGGGATGTGCCTACCCCCACTCCGAGAAGACCCCAGAGTTCTCAGCCCGAATTAGTCTAGGCTGATGATGGAGTATCATGTTCTTTCAGAGATATGATGCTGGGCCATTTCCTAGATTGGTATTATTTCCTAACTTGCACCCCAAGGATACTAAAATCAAGGTATAGTAAGAAGAGAACAAGTTCATTCCTGGAAAAGGAATCTTATGAATTTGGGGATATCAAAACAGTAAAGGAAGACAACCAGTAATCATAAAGGTTAAAAGAAGGTCAAAGTGATAATACAGTGGGTAGGGCATTTGTCTTACACAAATCCAACTCAAGTTCGATCTTCGGCATTCCATATGGTCCCCCAATCTCTGTCAGGAGAAATTCCTGAGAGTAAAGCCAGGAGTAACCCCAGAGCATCGCCAAGTGTGACAGAAAAGAAAAAGGCTAAAAAAGAAGAAAACGGCAAGAACCAACTGCCTGAGATACATATAATGACCTGAATAAAAAGCAAAAGTCGTCTCAGGAATATTTCAGCTAAAACATAAACACATAGCAATTGACATTTCAGAAAATGAAACAAAGTTTTCAGTGGCAACAGTTCCCATGGGGAATAGAATGAAATTAGTTTTCTATCTTAAGCTGCACCTGCTTGATCACTACCATTTGTATTATTAATTCACTGAACTTGAAGTAATTTCAGTGTGCATTTCCTCCTACTGTGTCCATCTGTTTTAGTGGGCCCAGGGAAAACCAAGACTATATAATCAGTTCTCAAATTTCTTTATAATACTTTCATATAACCACTTCCATCAACTGGGGAAAATTTAAAAGTTGCAGGCAGAAATTTAGCTCACACTAAATTTCCCTTTACCAAAATCCAATCAGTCATTATTTTAAATAAAATAATAAAAGTAACCATATATGTAAGATTATAAGGGGAGGGGCCGGGGTTATAGTCCAGCGGGTAGGGCCTTTACCTTGCATGCGGCAGACCCAGCTTCCATCCCGGGCATCCCATCTGGTCACCCGAGCACTGCCAGGAGTAATTCCTAAGTGCAGAGCCAGGAGTAACCCCTGAGCATTGCTGGGTGTGACCCAAAAAAGGAAGAAAAAAGCATAAGGGGATATAAAAGATTATAACTTTGATAATAATACCAAGATAGTTTATTCCTATAGTATTAATTTATGAATTATCCAAAGCTAATACAGACAGTCAGTCCATGTAGGGTAAATCATCAAAGCAAATGCCTACTCAAGGTTGCTCTTTATCAAGGTCAGCAACAACCTCCTTCAAGGATGCAGTACATCCCTCCATAATGCTGTATAAACACAGGAGTATTTTCACTCAGACACATCAAAGTCATGATCAGCTCCCTTCCATGACTAACTCCCTGCTTCGATGTCAGGCCGGCTGAACTAAAATGATTCATATCCAAGCTCTCTTACCATTACTAGATTTTATACTGGTGGTCAGGTGCTGTTCAGGCCCAGAGGTAAAAGGAGACATCAGGGCAACAAACACTGTTTGGTGCTGAGTGGACCATCTGGAGACAGGGATGGAGTTCAGTACCTCCTCTCCCTGGCCCCATTTTGGAAACTTAACACTGGGAATTCTGGAGGAAGGTGTTACCTTTGGCAGGCTCAGAGCAAACCAAAAAGAAAAAAATAAAACAAAACTTACCTTAACAGCTGTAAGGCTGAAGCATATTCTTCTGAATCCCATATATTTTTTCTAAACATGTGCAGTACAGCTCTCTGATCTGTAAGTAAACAGCACATTCATGAGGAGCCATGAGTGATGCACTGTTTGCACACTACTAGTTTGGCAAATAGTTAAAACAAAACATAAATTAACGCTAATAAAACAACCATTTCTTTCAGATGACAAGAGATTTAGCATATGTTACAAGGCTTGGGCTTCATAATACTATTTAAAAAGAAGCAAAATGAGAGACTGGAGCAATAGCACAGTGGGGAGGGCATTTGCCTTGCATGTGGCCAACCCAGGTTTGATTCCTGGCATCCCATATGGTCCCCCAAGCACCGCTAGGAGTAACCCCCTGAGCATCGCAGGGTGTGACCCAAAAAAGGAAAAAAAAATAAATAAAAGCAAAATGGGATTAGCAATTATCACTGTCACTTTGTAATGGGAAAATGGTAATAATAAAAATGTTATTATTAAAAATAAGCTTTACAGACACAAACAACCTAATACCATTCTTACATAATTATATCTATTCTCTAAATCTTTAAGTGAAAAGAGTTAGGATTACAGAATTCTTCAATTAATATCTACTCTACAGATTGTTCATAGATTTATAGTATTACACAAGTGACAAAAGCATAATTTTGCTTGGTTTTGTTTTGGGGCCACACCCAGCATGCTCAGGGGTTACTTACTCAGCGAAACACTGAGGAATTATTCCTGGTAGAGCGTGGGGACTATATGGGATGCTGGGGATTGAACCCAAGTTGACAGTGTGCAAGGCAAGTGCCCTACCCACTGTACTATCTCTCTGGCCCCAAGCATAATTTTGAGACATATTGCTTAACCTTGTAATGCAAGATTAACCATTAATTATATTCCTTTTCCCACCTAGTGGAGAAGTAGCTCTCAGTATAAAGATAAAAAATACCAAACTTAAAGTGCCTTAGTGCAAACACATTTGCAGGGGAAGCAATAATACTGGGACTCTGGTTCTTTCAAGTTGTGGCAATCAAAACAACAAATATTGTCTCGATCATCAATAACGTATAGTTGAAACGGACTTAGGTTGTGGCATTATTACAATTCTAGATCCATTTCAATTTCTGATAACCGAATGTTAAAAAAATCCAAAATAAGAAACTACTAATATTCTCATTTCATAGATTCTAAATGAGAAGGTTTTGCTTACCTGTCGACCTAATGGGTACTTGGGAAGAGAAGAGGTGAATTTATGAAGACATCTCAAAACCAGGAAATAATTTGTATGGTAAACATGCAGATTTTCTAGTAATAACTGTGTTTCTTCCTTTAAAAAAATCACAATATAGTACAAATATTTGAGACAATAATAAAGGAATAATTTACTACTCAAATAACAAAGAAATTATTTGTGTAATAAAATACACAAATAATTTCTAAAAAACTTTAAAATTCAGAGTTACAAATATACCCAATACACATGTTAAAAGTTGGTCATTTACGTTGGGATACTACCTCACAACCAGATTAACAGAGCAAAACCAGTTTGAGCCCAGGTAGGCAGCTCCCAGAAGCGGGAATCGCTGGGAATTCGTCAGATGGAGTCAGGGGGTCGCCATTCCCCCTCCATTTTGTCGAGCCTGGTGGCCCAGACCAGGAGCTGCCCTGGGGCGACCAGCCATAGCTTGCAGTCTCAAACGAGACTGGGGAACCTGGAACTCCGCTTTCCCCAGGCTAAGCTGACCATGGGGCCCCGGGAGGACAGATGGGTTTTGGGAGTGGGCCCATCACCTCCAGGGGTACGGAAGCAGCCGGATGAGACTCGCCCACCATACTAGCCACCACCTTCGCTGTCCGGACGCTTGGGATACTACCTCATGACCAGATTAACAGAGCAAAACCAGTTCAAGCCCAGGTAGCACGGCCTGCAAGCAGCCGCGGTCCATCAAAATAGTGGAAACAGTGATGTCCTTTAATGCACTGCATTCTACGATGTGCAGGAAAGTTTGGCGGGAGGGAGAGATAGAGAGGAGAGAAAGGACATACAGAACCCGCCAAGCAGTTGAGGGTGTGGGAGGGTGGAGGGAGGCGGGGACATTGGTGATGGGAGATGGGTTTGGGTGAAGGGATGGGTGTTGGAACACTGTAGAACCAAAACTACATGAGCATCTTGCAATTGTATGTCTAGAATGGTGTAATAAAATTTGGGGAAAAAAAGTTGGTCATTTATGACTCAGTATTATTCTAATATTTTGCATCAGGATATTGTGAATTTTCTCCTCTATACAATATTGCCATAGTAACTTAGTCACCCTTCCTCCCAAATAAAGGTGCAAAAAAAATGCCTTGTTGGAGAAGGGAAGAGTGTACTAATAATCGTTGGAAATGAATATACTAGCCTAGAACTGAGCACCCGAATAGAGGCAAAGGGATATACTGATAACCTCTAAATGTATGTATTGCAAGCCACAATGTGTAAGAGGAGGGAGGGAGGGAGGAGAGAGAGAGAGAGAGAGAGAGAGAGAGAGAGAGAGAGAGAGAAGAGTAAAGAGCCTGTCATAGAGGCAGGTTGGGGGGGGGAAGGAAGAGATATATACTTAAATATTGGTATATGTCTAATACATCAATAAAAAATATTACTTTATTAATATTTAATATTAATAAAATATTAAATAAAATGTCTTGTTAGATGCATAATATGTGTCACCTTGAGGAAGGCCATTATTTTTTAATATTATTTTATTATACCACAAGATATACAATTACAAAGATATTCATGACTGGGCTGCAGTCGGCACAGTGTTCTAGCACCCATCCCGCCACCAGTGCCCATTTCCTACCACAAATGTTCCAATTCCTCCCCCCCCCTGCCTCTATAGCAGGCACTGTTCCTCTTCTCTCTCCCCTCCCTTCTTTACACATTGTGGTTTGCCCTACATACGTTTAAGGGTTATCATGTATATCCCTTGGCCTACATGAGAAAGGTCCATTATTAATACTCTTGCTTACAGTCCTTGCGGAGATGAGGACCTCACCAGAGACCTAAGTACCAATGTACTTAACAGTTGCTGAGGAATTGCTTATATCTGTTCTTCTCAAAATACTACTGGTGTTGTGCTTTAATGGGAAGAGAAGAGATTACAGAAGAACCATCCTAAGTTATTCTAACTAACTTCTGTCCTTTAAAAAAAAATGTTGGCAGAGGGTGGGGAAGGAAGAGACATACACTTAAATACTGATTTTATTCACTTTTGCCACTTTTAAAAAAGTAGAAAAAAATGTGAGGCCAATCAGCTTTATAATCTAC